>VXAA01005480.1:386492-480021 GCA_013399115.1 Anseranas semipalmata
CAAGTTTGAACGCTGCGGGGCTGCAGGAGCCACGGCCCGGCCGCCCCGGCCCCAAACCGGCCCCAGCCGGGAGCAGGGGGGGGATTTAGCACAAGCTGAGGGCTCCTCAGCACCCCCCAGCCCCTGCTCTTTCCAGCTTGCAGGGCAGGGTTGGAAGGGGACAGGGTGGCAAAGTGCAAGGATTTGGCCAAAAATGAGGCTGCCGAGGCACCGGGGGGGCTGTGCACCCTCCCGCTGCACACAGCTGCAGGGCCCAGCACTGCTCTGCTCCTGTTGCTCTTCCTCCCACGGAGAGCTGCTGGCTTACACACTAACAACCAGCCCCAAGCCATGGTACACGTTGTGGTGTGCCCAGCAGCGCTGCCAGTACCCGAGGAAGTCACCACAGCCAGTGTGAGCTCCCCGCACCCCATCCTTCCCTTGGGCCCCGGGGTCCCGGCAGAGGCTGGACCTCAGCAACAGGACTGGGTAGCACAACACTGCAGGCCCCCAGCAAGACACAGATCTGCAGACCAGACAGGGAAAAACAACCGAACACAGCCTCCTGAAGATGCCTGCTAGCATCAGTACTTGCTTTGCCATCAGTGCCATTAAAGATCTGAGTGATGCCCATTGCAAGCACACAGCCAGCAAGAAGTCCCTGCTCCTGTGTCTTCAGTGGCTGGAGACACTGGATTTAAAGGAGCAGTAATTTCACCTTAGGGGTCACACCCGAAGCCACACCAAAGCATCCCAGTCCTCCCCAGTCCTTGCAGAGCAGCACCATGAAGGCCTTCATTGTCCACAGGGGAAATAACCACTGCTGTCACCCCCTGCACTGTGCCTGCCCGTCTCCTCATCTGGGGGTTTGGTCATTCAGCACTGCAAGAACCTGGACAGTCGCTGGCCACTTCTGTTTATCACCAACAATGCAGGGACAACACATGATTTAAGCATCACTCATCCCATCCCTGCTTTGGGACATCTGATGGAGGAAGACTCAGTACAACAGTGGCTTGCACTGAGCTTTAGCTATTTGCTCAGCACCAATCTTTGACCTGCTGGAAGGAAAGTTTCTGGACAGGTAGCTGGTATCACCTGGCACACCAAAACCCACTCCCACCAGATCTGTGTAAGGCAGCAAGGGGAAAACAGGTGTTGCCAGTGCACTCAGCTTGTAGCCCAAAGAGGTTATCTAACAGTTCAATGGAACATTGAAATATTTCCCTTCACCTCAAGCTGAAGAGATGTCTTCCCCTCCTACCAGCCTCCGTGCAAAACTGGAAAGGTGACAGCACGAGCTGCCCAGGAGGAGATCCTCCGCTGACAGAGCCTCTCACCAGAGGGAGGCGAGGCATCCTGGCCGCGCTCCCCGGGCCAGGAGCTGGCAGGAGGCACGCAGCGCGCACGTGCTGGCTGCAGCCACGCGCAGGGCGAGCACGGTGCCAGTGGCACTCCCGGGCAAGTCTCAGATGAAAGCCTCCTCCAGTACCCACCTCTCATTAGTAACCAGATGACTGGAGGCTGGCGAGACAAATGAAGCTGTGCTGTATATCCAGGAGGAGCCTGGAGGGAAGTTCTTTCAGTACAGGTAACACCTGTGCATCCCTGCAAACACCCGTGCAGAGCACCCACCAGGTGCAGCCCAGCAAGGGCAGCATCCACCACCACTACACCTCCTGCTTCAAAACACCCAACTACTCGGGAACAGTCCTTCCCACAGGCTCACAGGTGCCTCTGGCATGGAGCAGAGCAGCTATCCCACAACTCAAACACCACATGACAGAGGGAGATGTTCACTTTCCCCTTCAGTCACATGGAGAGAGACATCTCAGGCATACAGAGAGGGACCTACAACAGCTAAAAGGACCAGCAAACCCTGCAGGCTGCAGAGTCCCACCTTCCCAATAATCCTTGTTGTGATAGCAGAACAAAGCAGTAACTTCATTCACAACATGTCTATGGATGCCCCCTCTCCTGCTGAGAAGCCCGAGAGCCCTTGCCTTGCGCTAGCAGCCTCGGTGACAGAGGCGGTGTCTGATTTCAGCCTCAGTTACACCAATACCAGGACCCTTCATCTGCTCACCCCAGATGTTGCTGGCATTTGTGACCATACAAACAGCTCATTGTTTTGGAATGAGACCCTTTTTGTCTTCTCCAGCTGCAAGTGAAAATCCCACTAACACCTGAACACTAACCAAAGTGTTGAAGTCACCTTCCCTTTCAGAGGCATACAGCAACAGGAGGGGATATGTAGTGCATTGAAAGCACTGCAGATGAGGAAATAAAAGCAGGTCAGAGCAGTACAGTGCTCACTTCCCACCCACACTCCAAGGGCTCCCAAAGCCCCACTCCAGAAACGAGCCAGAATACCCAAACCTAGACCCTCAGATGCGAAGCCACTTTGCTTCACACAGCAGCTGAGAACCTGGCCTAGGCAGTTGTTGCTGTGCAGTACAAGTCAGTTTCCAGTTGCTTTCCAGGTGATTTAGAAGCTTGCACAGACCTGTTTGCCCCTCCTCAACAACAGCAGAGAAATACAGAATTAAGCTTGTAATAGCAAACTGGAAAATTCCAGCATTTGCACGCCAAGTTTAAAGAGCCAGCCTCTGAGCTGGAGCAGGCTGGATCATCTATCTGGTGCTGCGAGCTCCAAGTAGGTTTACACAAGTTGGGTTTGTTCACGCCAACTCAGAATCCCTCCAGCAGCCAGTTGGGGTAACACCTGAATAGCCAAAAGAACAGACTGCAGCAGTGGCAGATTGCCAAATATCTTTAAGGAACAACAGTTTTTTATTAGAAGTATTTTCATTACTAAATGCATCTTGAGCTCAGCTGTTGTTTATAGGATAGGAAACACTGGTGAGCTTAAGAAAAAAAGACTCCAGATATATAGGTAGAAGAAATTGACAATCATATGCTATGAAGCCACTTAGACATGAGCATTCAGCCAAAAAACTCAAAGGCATTCTGTAGTTTCAAAGTAAATATTGGGATAATCAGAAAAACATTAGGTTTTACTGATAACCAGCTACACCCCATGAACACCTGATGAGAACAGATTGAAAAATGAAACTTAGAATTGTTTGAGCTGTTGCATAAATAATCAGGGAAGACAACTGCTATCAGGAATGATTTCAAATGCTATTCATAAAGAACACAATCTGTAAAAAGGATTTTCCTCCTTCCTTTCCATCTTATAACCTGCCTTTACTCTTTGTCAAGATGCAACACTTACATCCCTACCCCTAACCCAATCTTTATGAATTGCTTTATACTGAAGTCATAATCCTGACCTACAATCTCACCCCTGTTGCCATGGAAATGATCACTGAAATTCTATTTATGACTTAAAAAATACAAGTTCAGTGCTGAGACATTTTAAATTAAGAGGTTTGAAAAAACTATCCCTCTACAGGCAAAACATTCAGAAGAGCTTTATGTCCCAATAGCAACTACAGAATTAATGAAGTCAGATTAATGTGGTTCAACCACCAGGTTTATCATTACTGTATCAAATTCACATCTTCACACCTTAAAATGCCAGTCCCTCTATTGTTTTTGCATTTTTGACTCATTGCAATAGGCATTACCCCAAGGGAGCAGGCACAGCAAAGCAGTGCAAAGGGTCTGCCACACCTGGCATCCTGAAGGTGGACACTGTCCTGAGTCTCTGGGCTCTTTCATCTAGGCAGAGGTTGCTGGGCTGTCCAGGACTGTTCACAGCCATTTCTGCCCTGTTGAAGGGCTGCAGCATGGCAGCAACTCCCCAGTGCCCTAAAACCTTTCTGAAAACATTGTCTCGGAAGTCATCACCAAAGCTGCATTTGTACAATGTGGCAGTGGGTAGCACATCACCGATACTGCAGTTCCACCAGCTACATGATACCAGAACATGCAACAGGCAGTGCCGTTACGCTCCACTTACTCTTCACATCACCAGCCAGCCTCGAGTCTGAGTTATTTGACAGGTACCTCCCAAATGTGAAAAATATTCTTCCTACAGTTAAAATTCTTTCTACAGTTCAATTTTTTCCTCAGAAAAACAAATTGCAAAACCAAAATAAAAACACTGCTCTGGTAGTTAAACACCTGTTTTGGCTTTGCAGGCCGATTTCTTTACAAAACAGCTACAGTGCCGCGAGCCTGGGAGCTGGACAGACAACTCTTCCAGGTTACAGCTGCTCCGGTGGAAATTCAAATCTGATTTTTGCCATGAGGTGGCACCAGGACAAGCCCCATCAGTGAAAAGAGCAGCCAGCACAAGGTGGGGCTTGTTTTTTGTGTTTAAATGTTTCGTAGTCAAAGAGGTTTAACAGAGGAAATAGCATTATAAAGAGAACAGACTTTCCACTCCTCTTTTTCCAGTGTTATTGCCTTCTCCTAAATTCGATGTTAATAACTCCAAGCCTTGTATGTGTTTGAACTGCATTGATATTAAACACAGAAGGACAGAAATCACACCGTGCCTATTGAGAAGGATGAACTCAGTTCACCTCCACCTTTCATCTGGTTCCTCTCTTCATGCCCAGTGCCAGCCTGGAAGACCAGCAGAAGAGCTGCTATTCCCTCTCCACATACTTGTCTTTTATTTCCTCGTGCCCTATGATCTGCGGTCAATGGCCCAGGCTAAACCCTATATAATCTGTCTAGACTTCAGGCAGATAATCCTTGGTGCTACAGAAAGTGTTATGTTAAGCCATGAGGCTGCACATTAACTGCACGAGGACCTATGACTTACCCTGTGATCTTCATAAGGGTCAAAAAAATGAAGATATTCCTAAATTACTCAAACTCTCACTGACCCCAGTGAAGGTTTTGTTGAATACAGACCACAGAGTTCATTTCTGAGTTCCAGTTTGTCCATCATAATCATGTCTGAAGATTAAAGGTGAGCCCTAACCACAAGGCTTACACACAGGTCCAGCATTCCCCAGTGACATCTGGCTTCAGGGGCCAGGCCTGTGTGCCTGCTATGAATATTTCCATCTAGGCCACTGTGGTGGTTATTTTCAAGCCTGTCCACAAGAAAGGCTTTTAGCATTTTCCCCATGGATGAAAAGGAATTGACAGGAGTCAAATGAGCAGATGACTGCTTGCATCTCATGCACCTCCACTTTTTTGCACTTTAATGGTGGTCACAAGTTTACCTTACACACCATCTGTCAGGATCACTTTTTCTCCAGCTATTGTCAGGCTTCTCACCGCTATTCCAGGAATGCAGATGAGCAGTATTGCTGCTATAGCCCATTTTCTAGAAGTGAGGTGCTTCTCCTCCCAACCTTAAGTTTCCTGAAGTACTGATCAGGACAGATGTCAACTATGATCACATTCAGCAGTTTTCCCTCATTACCTGCCTCTTCATGTGTTCACCATGCTATTTTTGCCAAATACTCCACGCATAGTTATTTGACATTACTAAATACCAAAACTGGTGGCTTCTAAGTACAAGCAAGCTTTCATGTTGTACCACAGAAAAGTCTGCATTTCTTCTTCCCCTACCACAACTAGCAACATTTAGATTCTTCAAGATGAGCTCTTGCCTAATCAAAGATGTGCAGGAATCCTACCCAGGGAAATCCTGAACATGGAATATAAACTACTGGAAATTTCGGGATATCAAACTGAGTAAGAAATACAAAGTCATAAATTTTAACCCACAGTATGCAGAATAGCTTTTGCAAGCATAGCAATCCATGCTCACATCTCTGCTCTGCAGACATTTCTAAAGCTGTCTGTACTTTTTTTTAATTACAGCAGTATCAGAGCTCTGTACTCTCAAAAGCTGGTATAGTTCCTGTGCTACTTGTGCATATGGAAAGGTACAAAATCAAACAGGTAGATTTTATGGCTTGAATGAGATTACTAGATGGAAATTAAATAACATGAAATTCAGTCTAAGATACCAGGAAAATAATCCTTACATTAAGGTCTCCTCAGCCATGGCAGATCAGACTTCCCAAAGGAAGTGGTGAAAAATCTGATTGCCTGAGTCATATCAAATCAGTCTGGACAAAACTGTACATGGTTGGGAACAACCCTGCTCTGACATGAGTGGGTTGGATGACCAGAGAGCTTTTCCACTGATCATTTCTGTATTTCAGTAATCCTGAAAAAATTTGGGTGAATTTCACAAGAAAGTGTGGTCACAGCACTGACACAAACCTTGTGTTCCTGCTCCCACCATAGAGCGAGCTGGTTCAGCCTTCTCCTGCCTCAGACCCCAACCTTTGCTGGCAAGTACTAGACACCCCTGCAGGCCTTCTTGACAGGACCTCTTGTCCCCATCAAGCATGTGCACTCTTTAGGACAAGCAGTGTCATTTGCTAGGTTTTTTCCCCCCACATACGAGCTGGCAAAAAAAAATCACAGGTGGGTTTTAGTCTCTATGACCACTAGCAATATGAAAATGTACACATTTTACATGTGTCCAAGCACATCCAGAATTAGCATCATTTATGAGTTACTCTATCCAGATCTACTAACCCATTAAAGCATCCCAGTACATTCTCGTTGCATCAGCTGATGGTCCTTCTTTCCTGTAGTCCTTCCACTGAAATAGAGCAGCTTCAAACCTAGAGATTTTCATCCAAAACTTTCCCTTCTCCAATATTCCTGTCAATTAACCCTGTAACACTTCATAGGCAGCTATTTCCATTTGTAATTTCGTTGCATTAAAGACACCAAAAATGACACATTCCCTAGATTCCCCTTTGATTTCCCAAGATTACAGGTTCATTCCACTGAGGGCTTCTGGAGTGACAAAGCCCTTAATTTTGTTGTCTTTTTTCCCCCTTGTTGAAGTAGTGGTTTAGAAATTATGAGAATACAAGGATGCTATGCGCACCACCCAGCTATCAAAAGGCAATTCAGACAACGGGCCACAGTCTTGGTAAGTCTAAGCTACTTTCTAAATAGAGAGGGGAAATAAAATGTCAGGCAAAGCAGTCATTTTTGTGGATGAATCACTCAAGGAATCCTATCCAGCTACCAAGTGGTCTCTAACATGACTAATTTTTACTTCTGTCTGTTCAGTGTTTCCAGTAAGTCACCTTTTCAGACACATCAGCACCTTTCCACAAGTCCCCACAGTATTTTACTCCCTCTTCCCACTGATGAGTTTTCCAGGTTGGGCAACTCTGGGGCAAGCCAGACAGCCTAGCCTAAGGTACAGACCTCAGCCAGGCCCCTCATTTCTGCTGGGTTTCCAAATTACAGTATCTCCATATCCACCGTATCCCCTATAGCAGATGCTAATTGTTTAGGGGATGATACATTCTGGGGCTGGTGTCCTTCTTTAGCATCTACACTCTGCTGTATGTGTTACTGACCCTTGTAGCTACCTGAAACTTCAGGCTGGCCAGTCTCCTCCTCAAACTCCTTCCTGTACAAGTCCGAGGTGTTTTGGCCACATTGTATTTTCAAGATCAGACGCACAGAATACTCCACCAGCATTTCACATCCCTTTGAGGATCTGATCCAGAAAAAGACACTAGCAGAGCATCAGACCTAATCGTTCTTCCCTGAGGCATTAAAATTATTTTCACACTACTGTATCAGGGAACAGGTAGCAGGCAGGCTGTAGTCTGCTGTGCTTTGTATCTGAGCTACAACTAACCCATAAGTTTTAAAAAACAAGCTAGCTAGCTATGCACATACATACCATCAGCACTCTCTCGTAGCACCCTCCCCAGACAACCTGGGAGACCTCTAGGAACCCTTATATTTGCCCTTTAGTTTGTAACTGAGAGTTAGAAGTCGGGTATAGTGACACAGCAAATACTTCAGAGTACAATCACAGCTTTGTCACTCCTTGTGGTTTTATCAGCCCTGGGAAGCAGCGCTGTGCTTGTTGGGGGTTCTGCAGACATATGCAGAACCTCCAACATACACAGGCATCTGATGCACATAGGCAACAACTAAACATCAACAAATAGGTATCTGTATAATTAACATTTGGGAGAGATTAAGCTAGCATTGAAATTTGTGGTCCTGATGAGGACCAGATGTTTTGTCTTACTGCTGATCACAATAGAAATTTGGCAGGACACTTTGGAGACAGGAGGGCCTGGGAGGAGCTGAAGACACACCTGGGTCCTGCCCCTTCCCTAGTACAAACCTTGATCACTGCTCACCTGGTTCAGTCCCACCTCTGAACACCACACAACCTCACTGTGCTGATCCAGATTTATTCTCCTAACTCTATTCAGATTTTAGAAACCAAATCAGAGCTACAAGAGACCTCACTCCAAACCCTCTGCTACAGGGCACCTACTCCAGACCAGCCTCAGCTGCTGCCCTCCATGGAAGCATATCCAGGAGCACAGAGCACTTACAGCTCATGACACCTCCCAGCTGTGTAGTTCCGCATTGATGGGTATTTAACACTTACCTGCTCCAATGCCTTTTATTTACCTTTCATACAGCTTGTTTTCCTCTAGCAAGACTTCCCCATAGCTTTGTATTCATAAATCATGAGGCCAGAGGGGATCAAGTTTCAGAGGCCATGGGGCTTCACTGAATTAAATCTTGTTTGAACTCAAGTATCTTTTTTAGTAAACCAAACAAACTTCTTGACCTGACTTGTACTACAGCAAAATGAGCCCTCAAAGAACTCCTGGCTGCACTGGGAAGGCATTTTGCTTGAAAAGTCAAGTATAACAGCCTCGTGGCACTGCTGAGAGCACAGAAGACTGAAATCCTCATCCCAGACATTCTACGGAGTCCAAGGCTGGCTTTGCAAAGGCCCTTTGGAGAGCACGAGGAGACCTAAAATTGCCCTCGAGGCCCTCCCGGCGCTGGAGGTGCTGCGGGGCCGCCCGTGTCCCAGGTGCCCTGGGCCCAACGAAGCCTTGTTTACACCCGGAGCTACCCGAACCTCGCTCTCCAGCACGGCCGCTACTTGAACCCCGGTGTTTTACAAAGGGCCGTTAATGGGAGCGATTTAAACCTCGTTACGTTACAAAGGGCTGAAGGGCCCGCAGCATGCGAGGGAGGGAGGGAAAGTATGACAAGGAGATAGGAACGAGCCTGGTCACCACCCCGGGTTCCAGCGGCGTCTCCGGTCCCCCTCTACCCGCTGTGGGGGCACCCCCGGCCCCCACCTCCAGGCCTCGTCTCGGGCGCTGGCTGCCCCGCATGCGCGGTCTGTGTTCTGGAACCTTCTGGGAAGGCTCTGGGGATGGCTAAGGCTCGGTCTGTGTTCCAGAACCTTCTGGGAAGCCATGGGGGGGGAGAAGGTTAAGGCCCGGCCTTCCCCTGCTGCCAGAACCGTAGCTGCAAAGCTCTCTCAGAGGTTGGCCCCAGAACAGTGCCATTCTGCCTTCACAGCATCTGCTTTTCTGAGCCAATTTAAAATGTGCTAACCCCCTTCCCTGCCAAGTGTTTGAGACATCATCCTTTCCCCCAGTCTTACCAGTGCTCATCTCATGGCCATGTTTGGCCCCAGTGAGCAGTTTTTCGTCCCCCTTGGTCCCTGGCTTCAGCAGCAGAAATACATATTATCTAGATCAGATGCTCAGCTGATTTAAATTGGCATAGCTCCATCAAAGGCAATGGAGCTTCACACAGTTATGCTCACAGCATCTCTGCCACCATGCCTTCCTTTAAATGAAGTCAACTACTAATCACCAGCCATTACTGTGATTTAATTTCCAGGGTGACATTAATTCATATTGCAAGCTGGACTCATTCTACATTTTTTCATTCATTCTACATTCTTCCCAGTCCACAGAAAATTCATTCCTTTTCCAGCAGTGCATTTCCATTCAGACAGCTTCTGCTTCATACATGACTCTTATACAGAACTTCACAAGCACTTTGAGCCATTCTGTGGACAATGTTAAGTACCCAGCTACAGAAGTGAGGTGCCCATGGCTTAACTCACAGCATCACACAGAAGATCAGAAATTCCAGGACTATTTGCCCCAGTCCTGTGCTCTGCTAAGCCAGCTATTCACTTCAGGGACATTTCAGCATAGATTCCATTTTTAAGCATCTGTATATTTAAAAAGACAGGAGAGACTTCAGATGAAGGATTCAATTGACAAAGGTCACCAGCAAACGTGACTAATCCATTATGCTGTTAAACAACTCAACATGCAGGGGTTAATCAATGCTAGCCCTGGGCTTAATCCCTCTTTCTGCTAAATAACTCACTGAAAACAAACTTTGCCTACTAGTGTTCTGGAAAGGAAGATAAATGCATACGAGGCTTGAGAAGGTTCAGTTTTCAGAGCTCTCAGCTGCTATACAGCCTGACCACTGTCAGGCTGGCCAGATGTTATTTCCATCCTTGCAAGGATAGGGATTAGGGGAAGGCTGGCTGGCACTGCGCCAGTTTACAATAGTCAAAGCACTGGATGCCTTAACCTGGGTGAGCAGGGCTGTCCTGCACAGACAACGCAAGAGTCACTGTTCCCTTGGGGTTTCTGCACATATTCCAGACCCCTATTTATAGCCACGATTTGTGCTTTTACAAGATGGTAATTTTATGCTGCTCATAAATCTCTCCCTGAAAACTGGTATTTGTAGGTCAGCAAGGAGAGGAAGCCAGCAACCAAAATTACTGAACTTCTGCAGAAACTGTACAATTGGACCACAAACACTGAAATGCAATTAAGAGGAATCAAAGAACCTTATGTTGTCTCATGTTGGAAGGGAACATGTTTGTTCCATGAGGATCAGTGGCTGCTGCCTACACTTTAAGGAGGTTGTTTGGGATCTGGGAAGAGGGTGACACCATTTGCTTACCCACTGGATACAGCTTACTGCATCAATATGCCAGCCAAGTTTGGACTGGCAAGTCACATCACTGACATTACATCATGGAAGTGTCCATCTCTTGTTTTCTTTGCATTTCTTACACCTCTGGGACTGCATTTTCCCCTCAAAAGGGAACAGATACTCAGATTATTTCTTTTGACATTTAAAGATGTTGGGAGGAAACTAACAGTAGCATGGACACTACAATGTTGAAAAATCCACAAGCAATTGCTACCCTGTCCTCAAGACCCTTCCGTGTCCCTCTGATTCTGGGGCAGCATTGCAGAAGCCCAGTCCCCTGGCATAAATGGCCAGTTACTGCAGGTCATGCCAACTGCAGATACTACAAGCTAGGATCCCCAAGATGCAGGGTCTCAGGAACCACATTTCTTTCCCTATCAGGGCTTCCAGCACTAATAAATAAGGGAGACTGTTACAGCCATGCTTGCTCTTGCATTCATTATTGCATGCTGCATCATTGAAGAAAAACAGCTTTTACTCCAAATGCCTTATTTTTACATATAGTCTTTTTATAATTAGGACAGAGGTGCCCAATTCCTAAAGAAAAATGATGAAAAACTATTTTCAAAGCTGTGGTCAAATGCAATGGCATTCCAACTTCCAAATAACTTTTCATTGCAACAGTTTTGCCTGCCCCTGATCAGCAATAAATGACTTGCAGGATGTTTGCTGCTCAGCTAAGCACCTAAAACACTTGCTGCTTTTCTAAGCTTTAATTTTTTTGATATGCCACTGGAAATCACAAGGTTCACAGAAGAGCTCCTTAGTGAATTTGCAGGCTTTCTTTTCCTCGCAACTCTCCAAGAACATCTATAATATGACACAAAAACCCTATTAAAAGAACATGATTACAAAGCAGAGTTAGTCCAACACTAAAGCTTTCAAAAATTTAAAAATTAAGTCCCCTCTTGAAGACCCTGCACCTGACCTCTATCTAGTTACATCCAAGTACATCAGTAGAACTACTTACAGCCAAATAAATCCTGTTGCCCCATGGAATTTCTTTGCTTCACTTTTTTCTCCATGCAATAAGGCCCAGGTGCTAAGACTTGGTATTTGAATGAAGACAACCATTCATGGAAAGCCAGAATTGTGTTCCTGTACACTGGCTCCACCGTACCTCGCTGCCCATTTCAGACCACTGCAGCAGCAACGCAGCCCCCCATTTCCCAGCACTGGAGGTCTCAGCTGGGTGGCCCCCATGGACAGTGCAGGGAGCTGGGCTCCCACACAGCAGCTCTGACCCTCACTAGAGCAGGAGGCAGCAAATGTGGAAAACAGATGTGAGTGGAGGAAATCGGGTTTACAGAAGACAAGGAAATGCAGAGCAGCCAGCAGGAACAGCACCTGTCCCCACTAAAGCCAGTTGCATGCTCCTAATAAGATGCCTTTGCAGCAGAGGCAGGCACATCAACCAACCAGCTCTCCCACATCCTCTGCTAATTTGTCTTAACATAGCAGGAAGCAGTCTAGCCCCTAACAGATACCAAGAGACACCAGCAGGGACTGGGCTGAGGACTTCCAGCAGCAAGATGCACATAGCTCCTGCCTGGATTGGTAGCCTCCCACAACAGCTGAAGGAAAGCACCTTTCGACCGAACTGCTGGCTTGGGGAAAAAGCCTAAATTATTTCCCAGCCCCATGACTGGCTCTTTGGTGAATCGGTCACTGAAGTTCAACAGCAGTCCCTGAAGTGGCTGCAAAAACGCCCTGAGAAAACCAGTGTGGGATATTTGAGACCTAGTACTGCCTACCTGGTTTGGAGCACAGATTTAAACCTGGCTTCCTCCTCCCAAGATGAGGAAGATAAATGATAAGTTTCCAAAAGTTTTAGTCCCTTAGATTCAGAGCTTGCCAACAGCAAAGCAATCAAACATATGAACATAATTCTCAGAAAGCTCTGAATAACAACCTGCAAGTTTTTCAGCTGTGACTGTTCACTTCATCTACATTGAGACAAGACAAGAGAGAAAGTCAGACGTGACATGCTCTGGTTTAATTCAGTACTAATTCCAGGGTACAGGCACATGTCAGACATGGGTGCATGTGTAGTATGGTACTGAAAGCTGCTCAGTCACATCATAGAAAGTTTAGATTTGGTATACTGTATAGAAGCTGAACTGTATCCTAATACTAGGAACATCACAGATGTGCTAGTTAAATAATTTCCAAATAAAGCTATATGCTAACCTCTTCATCACCTGCATTTTTGTATCCCCAAATGAGCAACTAAATACCTCCGCATCTGTATTTCAAGTCTATAGATTAAGCATGATCCATTGAGCAAATTCCTCAGACAGGTTGGAAACATGTTTATGAAAATATCAGTCGAGTCCACTGTAAAATCATTATCACCCACACAAACCCCCATTGCATAAACATGGACAGACAAGCCCAGCTTACTCTGCATTCTCCTTGCTATGGTCCAAGATCTCTCAAGCACTTAAAGGAGATGCCAGCCTCTCAGGGCACCATTTCAAAGCAAGAGCAACCTCCCAACCCCAACAGCAGTTCACTGAGCTACATTTGCTTCCTGTGGTTCATTCTCACATGCAACATTTTCCTCACATGACAAGGCAAAAATTTGGGTGGTGGCTGTTTTATTTACTGCTAACTGCAAATTTTCTCTGTAGTGTTGCAGTAACTCTGATATGCAAAGTTTGCTAAGCTGTATATGCTTCTTCCTTATCCTGCTCAGGCTTTTCATTTACTGGAGTCCCACAAGCACTGAAGCATAGAAGGAATCCTATCCTGCAATACACAGTCCAGCCTTCAGAGACACTGAGCATCTCTGTTCACGGAGGACATTCAGCTTGTGGCAGCACAGGTATCATTTAATAGAAGTGAGATCAACATTTGCTTGTCAAAAGGTGAAGTGTAACAGAAGTTAATTCACAGACAGATGCTCTAAGAGATTGCAATTCCCACACAAAACTGAGCTTTGCCAAGCAAGCATGATGCACACAACTGAGCAGAGTCAGCATTTTCCATGACAGCACTGGCATCACAGCAAGAATCGAGAGTAAGCTGGGGGTGAAGTTTGGGCCATTTGCACAAAACCCCAGGGACAGGTTACTTGCAGAACTTGTCCCGGCAACTCTGGAGGTGTGCAATGAGAGCACTGACATTAAGACAAACTGCTAAAGAGTAGAGGGCAGCTCACTGGATGATGAACCCAGGCACCCTGCAAGCATTGCCTCAAGGGAGGTTCTTGGGGAGGTGCCAGCACACCCATGTGGCCCAGGAGCAGCCCAGAAGAGCCTCTTCTGTCCACTCTGATTTACCACCTTGCAGGCAGTCCTGTTAGAGGCAAGGCATGCAAACAAGAGTACTCTGACCATTGTGGCCACCACCACACTCCTCCCAGCAAGGACCTCTTCCCTCACAAGGCTGCAGTTACCAACATGGTCCCAGCACCAGGTGGGAACATCACTACAATTTCTCTTGCAGGCACACAAAGGCTACATGGTAAAGCAGCACATTTTCATCATTGTGCTTAAGCTGAATGGCAATTAACTACACAGGGTTATTCATCCCCTTGCTAGCTATGCAGTTAACTATTAGGTTAAACAGGGGCTCTGTTGTTTCCTGGATACTGTGCTGGCATTGATAGCCCTGGGGATGAGAAGATCTGCACTCTACAGCCAGCACTCCTGTCTCTTAAAGCACAGTAATATGAACAGGAGATAATCTATGGACATTGTTAGCAAACAGGCAACAAAATTCCAGCTTTGTGTCTTTTGAGACTTCTATGAACATCCCTGTCAAAACACTGCTCTGAGGCTGTCAAATGGCCCTTTCTAGACAACGTCCCCTGGGGGGCTCACCATTTGTTTCTTCCACAGAGCAAGAGCCATTGCTCCCGTTGTTTCCTCTCTCCCAGGTCCAGCTGCCCTGGCAACTGCAGCAGCTTCTGGGGGCCTTAGAGGGAACCACAAGAAACTACTTCCAGCACATACATTGGAGGAATCAAGATCAAACAGCTGTACCAGCATCACAAAAACCTGCCAATTATCACTGCCGCACAGTTTCCACCATTATATCTGGTTTTTGCACCATTACATTGCATCCAACCTGCATACACTGGAACTAGTAAAAAATCTTGGTATTCAGAGGTGAGAGACAAGACCATTGCTACATTTCAGTGAAAGGCAGAAAGAATAGGAAAGTGCCACCAAAAATGTTTGTTCTCCTCAGCTTACTCAAGTTCTGTAGGCAAATTTGGAAATGCAGGCGATGTTGGTTTTAGTGAACAGGCAGCGTGCATGAATGTGTGAGAAAATACAAGTATTTATTTTATGTCCAGGGAAGAGTTCAACATGAGAATTTTCAGGCTATTTGGTAAGACTAACTGAAAATAAATCTCTTGCAAGAAAAAGAATGTCACAGTATATCAGCTGCCTCCTAAGAGCTGAATTACTTCTGGCTTTGCTATGTTCATCACTTATTCTGTCCAGAGGTTTGAAAACAGTGCAGTTACAGCTGACAATACACACCACACGAAGAGCCGTGGCAAAGGCGCAACCCCATTCTGTGGGATACAGCCCATAAGCTTAGCTGCTGGCTTCCAGAATTAGCCAAGCTATTTGCATTTCTCATACATACCATGGCTTTCTTTTGACACAGAGAAAGAAGGATTTCTTCTTGCCAAACACATCTCAGAGCTCATCATAACGAGCCTAACAGACCTTTAATGCATGAGAAGGTATCATATGGAAAAAGCTACAGTCCTTGAGACTGTTGGACAAATCTTACTTTTTCCCTCCTTGTTAGACCTGGGCTGGACATGAGGAACAGCTGGGATGTTGTTTTTAAACAAGAGCAACCAATTTAATGAAATGTGAAATTTATGAGCTGGTCAGCCTTAGGAATAATTGAGTTCAGGGACCCTCTGGGGTCCAGAGACTCAGTAATGGAAAATCAGCTGTCTTGCTATAGAATCTATAGGCTGCAATGAAGAAACCTGTAACCCCTTTGTGTAGCTCAGGGACTGGTATACACCAACTGGCATCCCAATACAGAAGTGAAATCACAGTTGTGACCTGGAATAGCAAGCTCCCAGCACTTCTACTACAATACACAGCTGGCTTTTTCATTTCTTCTGTGCTTTTATTTTCTTAACTGACTCCAGTGACGTGAGCCTGGAATTTTGTGAATCGAAGCTGCAGCAGGAGCTCCGAGTCAAATTTCGGCTGGGAATGTAAATGCACTAGCAAGATAGTATGCGTGTGGAGGCATAGAGCTGGGGAGCCAAGGATGGAAAGGCCAAAGTCTGCATTCATGACAAGAGGAATGCAGGGAAGAGTAGAACTTGTGTTTCCTTTGTACTCCTTTCAGTGTAGCAGTTTTGGTTCATTTTTCACGTGAGCAAACAAATTGCAATATTCCACAGCAGAGAATGGGCCTACAATAGGAAAAGTCCCCACTCGCCATACTTGGGTTGTACTGAGTCAGAGGTGAGAAGGGGTAGCACCCCCTCACCACTGCCCAGAGAAGAGCCCTGTCCTGTGGCACTGCTCCAGACACTAGTTGTCAGAAGAAATAAACGTAAGCCACAGATCAGGGCAGCAGAGATCACAGCACTGCGCTACGCTGGGCAGGTATATGCATCGAGTGCCAGAACCTCCCTGAGCGCTCCTCCACAACAAAATAGCAAAGCAAAACAATAGCTGTAACAAAAACAGCAGCCTCCAGAAGGTACAGATTTAGCCTGTCCCAGATAATAGGATGTGTCTGGTGCTCACAGTGCTGTCCTCTTCACTTATCCACCAAAATATCAGACAGCAGTGTGCAAAACTTATCTATAATACATCTGCTGATGCACAGTATCCAGCAGCCTCACCACAGGGCAGCTCCAACACCTCCTGGGATGTTTCCAACACAGCTCCCCCAGCACACATGCACTTTGCTGGGTCCCACTGCTCCTAACCCAGCTTCCATGGCCATGGTAGTAGCAGCTGCATTTCTACATGCCTAAATGCACAGCAATGCAAACAGAGTATTTTGCAAGACCAGCCACATATTTACAGCTGAAAACCAAGCAAAGCTGGGAATTGAAATGGCGATTTAAGTGAAGGAAATTATCCCGGCAGCTCCTTGTCCAAACCTGGCTCCCCAAAACATTGGCCAGCCATCAAGCCAAGCAAAGCAAGGCGATTACTGTGAATACACTTGCTCCAGCCCCAGGGCAGAGGCTGTGTTTGCCTGGCCTGCTGCTGCAGTTGATAGGATAGAGACCTTCACCATCAGGCTGGGAACACCAGCAGCCCTGGGGCGAGGAGGGCTCCGGCAGCCCTGCCGCTGCCTGCCCCTTCTGCAAGCACTGTCTCCAGCTCCAGCAGGGCTCTCCTCCTTCAGATGCGTCTGTGGTCCAAGAGCAGTATTACCATGCTCCTGCCACCACAGGAGGAAAGAGGTTTTTATTTTCCCCTTCCCCCTCAAAAAGGTTCCCAAAATAAGAAATAAATCACATGGTACCTTTGAGAAAGCTTAATACCTGGCATTAATAAGCAGCTGCCAAGCCACTCATTTTTGAGACAGAAAACAGTCTTCTCAGAAATCCCAGTGTAGTAAATTAATCCCAGGAGGGAGCAGACTGAGCTTTTGCTACTGTAAATAGACTTTTTCATTATTCTGGAGCATTTTGAGGCCAAAAGACTGTCCCAGCATATTGGAAAGTGTAAGTAACTGTCTCACTTCTCTGCAGAAGAGGAACATTAAACAAGCAGAGCAGGACAGATTGATTAGTTCTTCCATTTAGCTGGCAGGGTCTAAAGAGTGACTTTTGTTGCTGCTGCTCTTGCTGGAGAAGGACTCACACCCCAAGCCCCCCCCCATGATGGAAAGAGCTGGTGCTGGGAGAGCCCAGCTCCAGGTCCTGTCCTCGCAGCTCCAAGGCTGCAAGCACACGGGGCTGTAACCGCCAACACAAGCTCGGGAGCTGCCCCAGGTTTTTTGCTGTCAGCTACAGACAGTTCTCTCTTGGCTAGACACTACGAGGTGACACTTATGCAAGCTGCGATGAGAACTATAAATGGTTTTTCAAAACCATGCTCATACTTTTTCCCTTTTTTATAAACTAGGTGCTACATGTGCCTCCTGCCTTACAGCGGAGCAATGGCACAGTTTGTCCTAGGAAGGAAATGACTGGGGGAAGCTTTAAGCCCTCTCTGCTCCATTGAATTCTGCATAACACACAGCACAAACATCCCCACATCTTGACTCTGAAATGAATGGATCAGTCTGATCTCTTGTGCAGCAAGCATGCATTTAGGAGACAGCTTGCTGCATTGAGATGAACAGCTTAGTTCCTAAGCCATCTTCTGTGCCTTCCTCTACTCCTTTCTTAAAGTATGGTATGGCAATGCCAACAGACTTAAAAAGCTCAGATAATTCCAGAAAAGATTAAAGAATCATTTCAGCATGAAATCAAAGTAAGAAGCTAAGGAAGATTGGTAATGGTTAATGATGATTTATTCTGAAGCTGCTCAATAGGAAAGTATGAGTTCAGGAGCCACGAGGCTGTAAGCAATCTATACAATGAAGAGGGAAGGAAATACCACAGGAGAGTAGATGAGCCCAGCTGGGTAAAGGGAGCTGTGCCTCACATGGGCTGTATGGTGTGACCTCAGGTATGCTTCATGAGCCAAAAACTGAACCCAAAGGCTTTGTTTGAAAGAAAATGTTAGCCCACTGAAAAAAAAGCAAAAATCTTCATTCCCATTTTACAGGGGATTGGGGGCAGAGAGAAAACAAAAGGGTAAGACTGCATCCTGAACAGGATTTGGGATGGAAAGCAGCTCTTCCTGCCACCTTCCCCACTCCCTGCTCCTAGATGAGGATCCCCCCCACCCCTGACCCAGTGGAGGGGCCAAGCTCACCTGGCCTGGCAGCACAGGACAGCCCTGCTGCAGGGCCAGGCACAGCAGCCACACACCCCACAGCCTGACAAGCAACAGCTGCACCCAATATAAGAGCTCAATTCCCACCTATTTAGCAGTGCTGCAGAAAGTGCTTTTAACTGCATATTTTCCACCAGCTTCAGCCTCCCCCACACAACTCCTCAGTTGAATTCCCCAGGCTTTTAGCACCATTTTCAAGGGCCTGTTTGGCAAATAATGTCAGAGACTGCAAGCAGTGCCACCCTATTTCCTTACACTGGTCTTTTTACCCCACACAGCAGTGCCAACCCCACCACCCCCAGCTCTCCAACTCTCCAGCGGACACCTGCCACCTCCCCATGCCATCTCCAGGACTGGGGACACTGCCCAGAGGTCACACACTATCCCATCTTTTTACACATCTTTCCTCGAAGTCTGCTTTGACTCAATCTGCAAATGGGTGACAGCTGAGAACCAACAGGTAAAAGAGATTAGTTCCTGCTGTGGTCTGGATGAGGAGGAAAAATGCTCATGTTAAGCACAAAATTGAAGCACACAGCTGCAAAAAATATTAGATTGGACCAAGCATTTCTGCATTGATGTGCCCCAGTGCAAACACTGCATTAGTGCACCTCAAAGTGCATTTACAAATAGCACAAAGTAATGAGTTTCTCACCTGCACAAAAACAAAAACACAAGGAAACACATAACAAGCACTTGTAGATAAACTTGCAACTACCAGCTCTGCAGACTGCAGAACTCAGCTCATCTTCAAGGGGAAGCTGGCAATTATTGCTAATAGCTGCAACTAATTCATCGTGGATTAAGAACACAAGACACTTGAGAAGAAAGCAAACTTACCCTCCAAGCATCTCAGCACCAGCAGAGCTGCAGAACATCATCCTGATGTTGTGGGCACCCCAACCCTCCTCCTCAATAATTCAGAATTATGCATCTTAGTTGTTCATAAAGATATTTATGTTTAGTGACACTGCAAGTGGATGCTGGTTCACATTGTCCTGGGACTTGAGGAATTTTTCAGCTTCAAACACTGCATCATGTTAGAGCTACAAAACCCTTCTCTGCAAGTAATTAAAGACAGTAATTTTGGATTATATTTAATTAATGAGGAAGAAGACATGGTGCCTCTGGTCCCTGGAATGCTATTCTGTGGTTATGTCAAATTACTTTTTAATTGTCTAGGCTGAAAACTGTCTCATCTCCTCTCTTCATGAATATCCCCACAGATCCTCAGTAGCTCAGCCTGGACCTAAGCAACCTGCATCAGCTTTCAGGCTGAGGCTTCAGATGAGTTTTCATCATTTTAGGTCCCCGCACACACACAGGCATACAAGCATGGGTACTGTACATATACTCTGACTGGAAATTTGATTTTGCCACCAGCAGTCAATGGCAGCTTTCCCATGGACAAAGGTATAACCATTTTCCCCATCAGCTTCAGTGGGAAGCATGCATAACTCCATAGTTTCCCTTCCCAGGGACCCCAGCCAGCTGTCATTTGGTTTCAATTTAAGTGAATTCACACCCCCTTGACTTTAATGTGGCTTTGAAATTCAGGTTCAAGTGAATCAAACTAAGCTGCAAGCAATAAATATCACAAACCAAGATATTTTGCCACCTTTGCTATCAGTAGTGAGATCATAAAACCCAGTCACTGGGAAGTTCATTAATATATTTGTAAAGCTGCTTCTCACTCATAAGAGGGACGTCCTTTAATCAAGCCCCACTTCAGCTGCAGTTAATGTTTTCCAGCTAATGACAGCCTGTGCACCCAGAGCAAGGCTAGGGGAAACCTCCCCAAAAACCAGGGTGGCCCAAGGGAACATCTTCCCCCACGGGTCATAAGGCAGCAGCAGTGGGGAGAGCCTTTTAGGTTCTTATTTTTTCATCCTCTCCAAAATAACATGCCAGTCTGTTACTAGGGTACTACAGTAATACAAATACTTTGCTTCTACATACTAAGTGTGCTGAAATGAATGCCTCTCTATCATACCAGGCTTACACATAAATAGCTTTTTTTTTTTTAAACTACTCTCTCACAGTCTCTCCATAGACATGCAGGGGTATGTCTAATTTCTAGATCACCCAGTAGCAGACTTGGTCTTTTTCAAGCTATAATATTCAGCCAGCTGTTTCTACAGAACTATTTAGGGATTTTAGCCTGTCATTACCCACAATATCCAGCCTAGCCTACATCAAAACCATACAGGCTTTTTTTAGATCAACACACAAAGAATATACAAAATCTCTGTAAGAAAGAAACCATTCCCTTCACCTTCACTCCTAGCTAGGGGTCCTCCCCAGGCAGATCTGCCCACAGCCTCCAGCCCCCCAAGAGCGGGTCCCCAGGGCCCCCAGACCAGGGAGCAGAGATTTGCAGGGGAGCTCTCAGAACATTTCCCACCTTCGGTGCCCGCTGAGGAGCAGTCTCCTGAAGGTGCTGCCTGGGGCCAGCAGGCACGGAGGAAGAGCGATGTCCTTCAGCAGCCTCACACGAGCAGGGCCCAGAGGGAGCATTTTCTTGGTGTCTGTCCTCAGCTCAGCCCTGCCCCAGCACCACATCAGGAGGACAAAGAAAGAGGCTCCTACCTGTGGGCTCCTAATAAAGCCCACTCCTGCTTTGCTCAATCACCCAGAACTGGGCTCAGCTGGTACCTCAGCTGTTAGTAATGCAAAATTCCACCCTCCTGCTGCCTTTTTTTCTTTCTTCTTTTTTTTTTTTTCCTCCCCCCTGACCATGGTTCTTCCAAGGTGTTTCCTTCCTGTCCTACAACCCCTTTCTCTTGGCAGAGTTAAAAGCCCTGCCAAGAGCAGAGCTCACACAGCGGCCCTGCACAGGGCCCTAACCTCTGCTAGAATGACGGGATAACACGTAGCAGGATCTGCCCCAACTGCCCTGGTGCAGGCAAGCAGACGTTCTGCTGCAGGTCTCTTGGTGGGGTATAAAAAGGACTGATCCCACAAAGGCACTGCTGTGCTGCAAGTGAGAGGAGAGGGGCCAGCCGCCGCTCTGCTGGCCAATTCCCACATCAGGGGTGTGCCTTCTGTGGACACAAAGTCCCCTTGCGGTGTAAATGAACAGCAAACTGGTTTTTATTTCCAGCCAATCTGCTGGTAACTTTTCCTCTCTAACATCCTATGTATAATTCATCATACAGTGTCATTTCAGAGCATATCAGCTCTGTACTACCATGTCACAGCTTTGCAGGCTCAAGAAGTGTCTGTTCCTTTGCATTTCCCAGCTCTTCCCAGCTGCCATTTTTCAGCCATTTCGCTGTATGCCATTAAACCCTTGCCGCACTGCAGCCCAAAGATGGCCCCATGTCGCAATGCCAAGAAATCCCTTTATGTAGTCAGCCTGTAGTTCTCGTAGAGCACCAAAATGCTGGGGGAAAGGCACCGTCATAAATCAGCATTCAGCTGGAGATTTGCGTGGCGATTACAAAACCAGGTCCCAGGTTAATGGATAAAGCGATACATGGACTCTAATGAACCAACAGATTGCAGACTTTGCAATTTTCCACTTGTATTTACAACTGCGTGATGTCCCTTGGCATCGGAGCTCAGACCAGAACAGAAACCAGAGCCATGGCTAGAGCAGGACGTTTTATTTATGTCCTGCCCTAATGGACACTTGCCCACATGTAAGATGATAACATCTGCACGGATCTGTGGTGCTCAGGGCCAGCCCCGCTTACCGTGACTGGGCTTTATTAACCATCCCGAGCCCCCCACGCTCTGTTGCACAAGCAGCCCAC
Organism: Anseranas semipalmata; assembly: GCA_013399115.1. NCBI lineage: Eukaryota > Metazoa > Chordata > Aves > Anseriformes > Anseranatidae > Anseranas > Anseranas semipalmata. The sequence continues at coordinate 408,916 of VXAA01005480.1, forward strand.
AGAGCCAGGGTGGTTACCCTGTTCTGTCCTGTGCAGGTGATGCTGGGCTGCAAGCGATGAGCGTGATGGAGCAGCGCTACTGCCTCGGTCAGGCAAGGCAAGGCTTTCCCTTGCATGCACCTTGATTCCTGGCTGGTTTTTCTGGGTCAGTGTTAGGAAACCAGCAGCAGTGCCTTGTTGTGAAGTGCCATAAATGTGTGGCAAATGTGAGGCTTGGAACAAAGGATCCGCTTTTTCTCCCTTCCTTTTGCTTTGTCCCTGCCTGATGCACGGTCCTGTACCTAAGCACACCAGCCCGGTGTTGGGGTGTTTGGGGCAAGTGGTCCCTGTCCCTCTGGGTGGGAAGCAGGACCCCCATGCAGCACACTGCATGAGGGGCACCAACAACAGGGAAGCGACCTGGCTGCAGGAATCTCTGCTCCAGGCAGGCTCCACGCGCTCAGGCGTTCTCTTATTCTTCAACCCATCGGATCGAGTCAGGTGCTGCGTGCTGGGCCTGATCCAAGCCGTGACCCTGCGGTCACTGGCTGCATCTGAAATTTCCTGCCATCACAATCACATTTCAGCTGTCTCCTGCTATAAGTGAGATAGGAGAGAATATATGTTGATCTAGCAGTAAACACACAATTTTTTCATCCTCCACTGCACAAAACCTGAAGCCACCTTGCAGGAGCAGTGCTAGAATTTTATCACTGATAACTAAAAAAAAGGTGTAAGAAGCAATGCTTCAGGTTGCCTCCCATACAGAAGAATGGATGAGATCTTGTTTTCCAGCACGGTTTTTGTTGAGTTGCACCCATAGGAAAATAGCTGGCTGCTGACACCAGGCCTTGCCTTGCTTCTTGCTGGCTTTGCCAGTCATGGAGGCGACGGATTGGATTTACCTTTGGAGACTCGGCGCGTGACTTACTGCAGAGGGACAAAGCCGGGCTCTGTCGCAAAGCAAACCTCACTGGTGAGTGGTGAGGAACCCGAGGACCTTGCTGCCTTGCACAGATCAGGCTTTAAGTATTCTGTGGGTCTGCACTGAAGAAATCCCACCCATGAAAGGTGACGGGAGCACTCACCAGCACACACGGGGAGAGGGTGCCCCACCACGGGGCAGGCTTGGCTGCCCGCAGCCTGACGGCAGGATCAGCTGTGCCGTGCCATGAGCAGAGAGAAGGAGGCTTCTTTTCCGTAAAAACATCCATCACACCTTCCGGCTGCTCTGGCAAGTGCTAAGGAAAGGCTCTGGTTGCTGGTACCCAAGCTCTGCAGACAGACGTGCATATAAACAAGCTGATGTTTGTACTTGTTTCGCTCTGCCACTCTTGGAGCCAAATCCACCATGTCTCTCCAGCACAATACTTTATTATTAATTTATTTAAAAAAAAAAAAAAGAATGGAGAGAAAATAACTCTCCAGGGAGAGGTAGAAACTTTAATTTAGCAGCTACATGCTTGGCTGCGCCAGCTGGAAATTCCTGGAGTTATGAACATTAGGTAATTCTGACGTAGGTGAGATGTGAAGGTGGAGCATGTCCTCGGAGAAGGGTTCAGAGCCTCCCTGGCACCTCGGGCTGCACCTCCTGCTCTGCCGCAACCGCAGCGAGCGCTGCCATGGCCACCCTCCCCACGTCCCACCAGCCCTCCTCCCCGGGGAGCCCCATCTGAGGCACACGGGCTCCTTCCTGCTGGGGCTCAGCCCTCCTGCCTGGAGAGCCCAGAGCTCACCCTGGAAGAGGGAGACCAGGCCGAGTCCTCTCCCACCCGCTGCCGTCTCCACTCAGCGCTCCCTGGAGCAGAGCATGCAGGTCACCCATCCGCTCTGCACTTTCATTTGGAAACAGGACAGAGCTCAGGAGCAATTATTGCTTGTGCTGTAGCAGCACTCACAAGAGAGCAGCCCTGTGGTTAAAGACTTAGATCTGGATTTCATTCTCAGCTCTGCCACATGTTCTTTGCATGACCTTTGTCAAGCTGTGTAATTGCTCTGTGCTTGGGCGGTTTGGCTGCAAAATGGGTGAATGGTTCTTTTCTACCACTCCTTATCTTGCTTGTCTAATTCACATCAAATTTTGGTCCAGCATCTCTCTCTGACCATGCATATGCAGCACTGTGGGTCCAGGAGGAGTCCTCCAATTTCCCTTAATAAAGAAGATGAACAGATGAATCACCTGCAGATGAAGAACTTCCTTGCTAAAGCAGCTCAGCTTGTTTAGTCCAGCAAGGCAGAGCAGAAGAGGCACAGCTGGGGAACTGGAAAGGGTTACAGGGTGAAACCTACGTGGGGAGGAGAGCTATTCAAGATCCAAGTCAATCCTGGAGTAAAAAGGAAATGTGTATAGAACGGACACAAACAAAAGTCGCTGAGAAGTTCAAGGCAGCTGGCAACAACAGCCATCAGAGGTGGCATTTGTGACTAACTGGGCCTCTTTTGGCACAGTTTCCATTTTGTCCTCCTGGACACTGAATACAAGTGCTAGGATGATCTCGGGGACTCATCCTGACACTGCTTACAATGGACCCTTGCAGTCAGTGCTGAAATCTAAAATACGACTGCGGTGGCTGCCTGCCGAACAGAGTGGAGACACGCACATGCCTGATGGGAATAGGGAGTGGTGAAAAAGGCTGGCACCTTCGGAGGGGGCAGCAGTAGGAGCAAACAGGGTAAATTTTGTTTTTATTAATTGAGATCCCTCTCCAGTGAGCTATCAACAAAGATCACATGCGGTTAAGTCCATAGACCATTGCAGAGTTTATACATCCTGGCCAAATATACATATGTACGTATATTTGTATACATATTTGTACAGGGTGGTGCACTCCTCAGCATGGGATCATTCAAGAGAGGTTTAAGAAGGGCTGGTGGGTCACAAGGGACCTTTAGCGGGATCCTGGCCTCGGAGGCCTCCAGCTGCTGATCCATAGATGTAACGTTCCCAATCCTGCATCATCGCTTGGCACCATGGATGCAGCAGCTGATCTTCCAAATCCACCCCGGGACCTCAGCCTTGCAGTGCACTGCAAGCACAAGCCCAGCTCCATTACAGTTAAAATCAGCAGAACATTTTCTACAGCTTCCCCATCTCTCTGCTGAGCTGTGCTTTCCATTTATGTCAAAAACATCTTTTCTGTTTTAACTTTAATATAATAATCTTTAAGAACACAGTTTTAGACTGGCTTCAGTGTTTGAAGGGAACCTTGAGCTATTATTGGTTTTAATCAGAGTTTTGGTTATAACTTTTTTCTTTCTCTAACTATTCCCTTATCAAACTGCAGCTTCTCCAAATCTCTAACTGCAGCAGGTTCTTGTGAACAAAGTTAATAAATGCTTCAGGTGAGCCTGTCTGTGTTCCCCTCCCATGAAAAATCACAGTTTAAATACCCAGATCTACACAGGGAAGCACAACAACAGGAGAGTTTTACAGACTTCTTTTCCACTCAAAATTGCCACCTTTAGGAAACCTACATTTTTAAACAGTTTTGTTACTAAAAAATAGCCACTCTCCCCGTAAAGGCCCTGCCTGAAGCTCTTGCCCAGGTCACGCCTCTGCTTGGAGGATGCAGCTGGGGCTGGAGCTTGTGTGGCCTTTTCTTAGCAAGGAGGAGATTTTCATTTCATACTTCAACAAGCAAACGCCATTCCCGTTCATTTCAACTGGAGAGCAGCTAAATACGAAGCAACTCAAGTGAGGATAATTGCTGGCTAGTAAATCCGGGAGGCACAACTCGCAGCAGACGGTGCCGTTATAAATTGAGCCCCTTCTTGCACAGACCTGGCTTCCTCAGATCCACTCCTCAAGGCCAGTACCGGACCGTTTCATGTGAACTTGCAACTTTCAGCCATTTTTCTTGTAAAACCTCTGTAAAACTCCCCTAGCAGAAGGCCCAGGCACACCTGGCAGGATTCCCATGCCTTTAAGCAAGGCTGGCGCTAGGCGTCCTGCGGGCTCACTGAGCACCAGCGCTGCTGCTGCAAGCTCACGGGCACAGGCGAGCTGAGAGCAAGCACTGCCGAGCACCAGCACGCCGGCCTTTGCCCAGGGCCTGATCCAGAAAACACTGGCAACAAGGGGAGCCAGTCCTCTGGCTTTGCTGAGCTCTGGATCAGGCCCTTGGTTTGAAGCAGAGGATGCAGCTGGCCTGATCCAGGCTTCAGTTTTGTGAGCTGACAGAGGGAGAAGAGCATCCAATTCTCAAGGAAATAAAAAGCAAGTAAAGCTTAAACAACGGCTTTGGGTCCAGGCTGAGTTTTCTGTCTCCAAGAATACCTACTGGCTTGCAGAGCAACCTGGCAGCTTTCCTTCGCTGTATAACACGCAGCTTGGAAGATGACAGCAGTGATAACATGGGATTCCTCAGCAGACAGCAAGTGCCAGCGAGGGAGCAGCATCCAGCCCCTGTGACAGCTCGCAGGGTGAGCGGGACAAATGCAAATCACATCCAGTTTTGTGGCTGCAACTCCGGTGTCGTCTGCCAGCCAGAGCTGGCACCGTGCTGTAATCTATTGAGCAAAGAGCCTCAAACAGCAGTAGATCAGGACTCAGCATGGGAGAATCATTTCTGAAAGAAGTTATGTGTTACATTATCCTTGCTTGTTCATGACCAGCTTAAGGAAAAGAGCTGCCTGAAATTAGATATGACAAAGTAGCACCAGCTTCCCTATTTCACTTTGCTGCCCGAAACGTGGCTTCTTCTCAGCCTGGAGAGATGCTAAAACAGAGAGGCAGCTTGAGCTGATGTAAGCCCCATCAGAAGACTGTGTGGTTGGAAAAAAAACACCAGTCACAGGATCTGCAGTGGATCTGAAAGGACTGGATCCAGCTGTACCTCCTCCAGGGTGGCCCACATCAGGAGTGCCTGACCGAGGATTTGGGATCTGCAGGAGTGCCATTTTTCCAGTGTGCCATTTTTCCAGTGTGCTCAGTGCAAAGCGGCCCTGGTGAGATGCTGGCATGGGAGGAAGGATGCTTGTTTCCATTAGCTCTTCTGGTTGCATTTTGGAGGTTTCTCAAACACACAGCGTTCAGGGAGCACCTCTGAGCAAAACGAACAAATTGTTATTATTTAGCTCAACTGCCCAAGCGCCAAGTCCACAGCACAAATCCATAATAAGAGACAATCCTCACCCCAGCAGAGATGCTTCTGAAACAGCCAGGAGTCACTGAACAGCATCAAGTCAGAATGGGAACAGATGCAGAAAGGAATAAGCCCAGCCTAAAGCACACGGCAGGCCAGGGGAGGACCCCTGAAAGCTAACCCGAGTCCCTCGGTGCCAGCCTGCTGGCCAGAGCAAGGTTAGGTATGGATTTAGCTACAAACTAGGGGATGGGAAGCAGGAGAAGGCACCCCCCAGGCACACAGATTGTGCGTGACTGAGCTGGAATTCGCCCCCAGGTGAGTACGGGAGCCAGGCTCTCCCATGTGTGGATTCCTGGGACTTGTGGACCCCTGGGGACTCCTCTTTTGCAATAGGCCAGCTGTGCCTGAAATGCGCTGCCTTGCACACACCTCACTGCTGAAGCAGAAGGAGCCGTTCCAGCTACAGACCCTGTAAAGTCAGTGGCATCTGATTCCCTTCTCTGTGAAAGCTTTTGGAGACATGGTATATGGAAGGCGCCGTAAAAATCCATCTTCTGCTCTATAATCCATGTCACCACAAGAGCTAATTGCCTATCAACATGCCAGGTTTTTATAAGGCAATCCATTCTTCTGCACTCAAAGGAGCAAGCCATGGAAGAAGAAAATAAGCTAGTTTCTTTGTTGTTTTCTAGCTTATTTTAAGCTTTTCCTGAATCAGAGTTTGCTTGTTTTACCAGTGTTTTTAACGTGTCCCTCGGCCCATGTGGCATCCTGGTATGATGCTGAGTACTTAAAGGAAGAGTGGTGAAAGCTGAAGGCGGCTAAGAAACGTGGCTGTCCTGTGTCTGAAGGCAGTGCTAGAGGAACCAGGGGCAAATTAGAAAAGTCGCAACTGTGTTTCTTCAGAGAAAAAAGAGGATTTTGTATGTGCCTAAGTGCAACAGCACAAGCAAGCAGTGCTAGATTCTGATTTTGATTAATAGTTGGCTAGAGATAATCTTACACTATTGGGGATTAGGGAAACAGTCCTCCAAAACTGAAATCTTGGAAGGGAAAATCTATCTGTGAGCCAAAAAGCTCAAGCATCAGCTTAGAAACAAAATAAAGCAAAATTGCTGTGGACAGAGTCTCAGTTGGTGACAGCAATATTGAAACCTGCGGAGCTGTGCAATGTCCACCGGCAGCGCATTCGGCTCAGGAAGTCTGAGAGCTGATGTCCTGGGACCTGGAAGCAGGGAAGATTGTTGGGTATTTTCTCCCTCTGCTACAAGGTAGGGATTAGAAGTGAATATACTTACAGCAACAGCCTAATAACAGCTGTAGACTTGAAATGACGTTGCAAGCTAGCAATATGCTAGAGAGAAACCCAGTTCAGCAGCTGGACTGGAGCTATCTATTAGAACCAAATCCCAGGCGACTCAGTATTGCTCCACTGAAGAGAAGAAGCTGGCGCAACCGGCCCTGCTCTGCTGCAAGCAGAGCTGCAGCCCAGAAGTTGTGGGCATGGCACAGAGGACCCTTGGGTCTCCCAGAACAGCCCCTGGGTTTGCTGACCAGCACTCATGGAGTCTCACTCGCTTGGCCCCATAAATCATCACATTCAAAGCTGAGCTGAGAGCAGTGGTGCCCCATGAGCTGCCAAATCCATGGCAAGAGCCAGCCTGGAGACCCCACATCCCAGTGGCAGGTCCCAGGGGACCAGCCCGCAGCAGGCAGCCTGCTCCGAGCTCAGCCTCCGTCTTGATGTACATTCTCCAAGCAACTGAGGATGCATTATATCCCTGGGGAATCTGTTCCTCAGCTTAATTACACTCACTGTAAGTCATGGATGCCCTATTTTCAGTGTTTATTTTCTGTGTGTGCTTCAGGGCGGTGCAGTGAGGAGGAAGAGGTAACACGGACAAAGTGTTTTGAAGATCATTAGGGATATAGACACAGCTAGGGCCCATTTATTCCCTCTTACATGAAAATAACTCCTTGAATAATACTGAAGAGCTCTGCTCAGATCTCTGAGAGCAGGACTGACTTCAGCTGATTGCATTTTCAGACAAAAGTCTTTGGAAAACCACGCGTCTTTCTCACCAAAAATTTGGACAATTATTTCCCCAGTGGAGAAAAGGCAGTGTTGTACTGCTGTACAGATAAATCAGCAAGCGAATGCAATTCTGCAAAAACACATCAGTATACACTCTCATAAATACCTCTGCGATGACAACAGCAGCAGCAGCAATGACAGGTAGTTTTCCAATTTTAGTTTTTCAGAAGAATGTAATCACCAGGAATCAGGAGTAGGACTGGCTTTCAAACTGTCTGCACCACTCCCTAAGACACCCTATCTGTCCACTTTGTCTATGAATCTTCCAGGGAGATGCAGAGCCATGTCTCACAGTTGATCCTTCTTCTGTCTTGTGAAATCTTAAATTGTTAAGAGGGAACTTCCTTTATTTGTCTTTATTTCTTAAGCATGCCCAGTTGTAAAGTTGCTACTGATAGGGCTTCTTTACTTCATTACCGTATATTTCATGATAGTTAATAATTGTGATTATGACTACACATATTCACATTTAAGAAGAGATCTCATGTATTACTTTCCTTTGTTTCAGATATTAAAGACATATGCTTTTGAGCATGCAATAAATGCCTTATAATAAGAGAAGGACTAGCTTTAGTAGCATAGGTTTCATTCATTTCTTAAAAATACTAGCCAATTATTGAAAACATACTTGCTGAAACTTAGCAAATCTGAAATGGGTCTATACCTACAGCACAGCTAATCCTCCGTACATTTATTTAATAACCTATTGACATACATTTAGCCTACCAGAGCTGTGCTGGAGGCAGGCAGCCAGCACAGGTGGCTGCAGGGCAGGCGGGAGCCGAATGTGAAGGATCCATCCTGCCGCCCTCACCTGCGCCTCCTGGGGTCTAACGTTGGCCCTGCTATCTGTCTGTCCATCCAGATCTGTACGGGCGGCACATCAGGTGCTAAGGGGATGCTGAATTTGCATTTTCCTCTGCATGAGGATTTGTGGTGCGATACACAGCTTGCCCAGGACAAGCGGTTTTCCAGCATTTGCATGGGACCTGTTCTCGCAGGTCACCACGTCACCTCAAAGTATTCCCCAGCACCCAGAGGAGAAGAGATCCTCCTTGTCACTCCCAGCTACAAAGACAAAGTTACTCGTGCAACCTCCCATCAGGAGCCTGGGGAGGTATCTACCCGTCTGAGCCACCAGCATCACGCTCAGACCTACCATTCAGGGCAGACACAAATCTGGAATTTTGGCACCAAAGTGGGCATCTGCTGCTCCTTCTCCTCCCCAGCATTCAGCATCAGGGACCTCCCTGTGGGCCCTGCACCCCCAGGTGCCACCCCAAGCAGTGCCTGGCCCAGATCCAAACCCCGCGGCGTGCCAGCTTTCCCTGCATATCCCCGAAGCTGGTGTGCCTCACGCGCAGTGGAAAAGACAGACAAAATAAATGAAGCAGCAGCATCTGCGCGAGGTGAAGGAGAACACGAGCTGCCGCTTGCTGCAGGCTGGCTGCTGGGTAAATCACACCACTCCTTCTCCCCTCTCTGCCAGCTCCGAGCCCGAGCACGTGCCTCCCAGCCCTGGCTTCTCCCAGCCGCACACCAGCTGAAATCTCCCACGCATACAAACTCCTCTCCTGATTTTCTCCGCCCTGACACCAGGACAGAGGGTTTTCTTAGAGGTCAGTGCCTGGGAGTGAGCGCTCGGTTTGCAATGAGGTCTCCCGATGGAGGAGGGCAGTGACCAGCTCGTGGCCGCTCGGACACGTAAAGCAGAGCCGGGGCGGTGGCTCCTCCAGTCATTTCTTCCCCCTGCGCCCAGCGCTGCAGAAAAGGCTGTGCCTGAAATTCCTGCGGTGTGCACAGATTTATGTTGGCCTGTTCAATGTGAGCAGCAAGGGCCAAGGCAAACAAAAGGAGAGAAGTGATTCTAATTATTTGATGCATTAAAGGCAGTGACATTTCCAGGAAAAACACAAGGGGTGAGATGAGTTTTTTTTCTCTCTTGTGTTACAGCACACTTCTTTTTTTTTCTCACTCCTGTACAAAGCATCACTTGTGAGCTCTGCTTGAGGATGCAGAGGATAAAAGGCAGCAATGGCAGCAGAGCCGACAGCCGCGTGAATGTCACCTCCGGGCGAGGGGCAAGATGCAGATTTGCGGGGACCCTGCTGTATTGACAAAGGAAACATTGGTCCGTGGCGCTGGGGGAAATGTGCCCTCAAAGCTGAGAGCTTTGAACAGTGCTGCTACAAAGTCCCCATTTATTGTGCGTCAGCAGAATTCAGCTAAGCTGGAAGTTTCCCAAATGCAAGCGTAGATCTTTACCTGCAGCAGCACTGCCAGCCACGGCTCCCTGGGGGGGGTTCAGACCCTTCTTTCTGCTTTTCTTTGCAAATTTGAGCGAGCTGTTGTGGCAGTCTGGGCTCTGTCAGGGTGCTCATCCCAGCAGGCCCAGCTGCTGCCTCCGGCCCCCTCCTCAGCTGCACCCCCATCGCTGCAGGACCTCGGCTGTGGCCCTTTGCCAGCCCGGGATGGGGAGAGGCAGGGTCCTCAAAAGAAGCCGTGACAAAACAGCAGCGATACAGTGGAGCACACGACAAACCCAGATGAACCTGGAAAGGGAGCTAGCCTGGGCAGAATTAAGCCCATCAGCCTTCTCTTGCTGTCCCTGTCGTGGCAAAGGGAAGCACGCGATGGCCGGCGGGTACGTGTCTGTCAGAAGGTACGAACGGCAGCGTTCGGCTCCTCCACTACCTTGCAACACCCTGCTTCCAGTTCATTTGCATCGCCCAAGAGGATCTAATGCTGGAGCAATTAGTTAGCAAAAAAAGATACTAATTAAAAGGCTCATTAATAGAGTAACTGGAAAACCACTTAACCAGAGATCTTCCTTTGATGCATTAACTGCAGGAAAAACAGGAAAGAGCTCTGGGAGCACCTAGGTTGTCCTTGACCCTATGGGTACCACGGGAGGAAGGGGCTGTGTGGTGGGACTTCCCAAATGAGGCTTGGGAGCCCCCGCAAACACTGGCACCCCAGGGGACGAAGCAAAGGTGGCTACAAAATTCAATTACAGCCCTGAGTAGGGAGCTTAATGCAAATCCTTAGTGCTGGACCTTGGTGCCTTGTCATTAATATCAGCCTAAACTGCCTTGGGCTGGGGTAGAGAGCATTGATTTGGGGCAGGAGTGTTGCTGGGTTTAGCTCCAGTGCAGGGTGGACTTTTGACAGCCAAGCAAGCACCAGCTGCTGCGAGGGACGTGTACAGATCACCACGTACCGTGCGCTGAAAATCTGGGGAAATGGGGCACGATGTGAATAAAATATTAAGCTGTGCTGGAAACAGGAAGAAGAAGAAAAAGCCGTACATCAAGTTCTGCTGTGGCGAGGAGCGTGCTGGTTGCTGCAGTGGGAAGGCTGGGGTCGGCCAGCTGGCCCGAGGCCACCGAGGACGAGCTCACAGGTCCCCTCGTTGCAGTCCCATGTGCCGAGCGAGTGTGAGCGAAGGCAACATGTTGAACACAAAGGGAGGAGGCTGTGAAGTGCTATTAGGGACACAGCTGGCAAGCCACCGGGCCATGGAAGCCGATACAGCTCATTTTCCATGCAAAAGGGCCAGAATCCACTGGCCAGACAGCCCTGCCTGCAAAGAGCTGGGCGCAGACTGAAAATATGGCCTGAAGTTCATGAGAAGGTCAAGTTTCTGGCACGTCGTTTGGCATGGGCTGTCCAGTGGTGCCTCCATGGGAGCCAGGAACACGTATGCTGGAGTTAGAGCGGAGGAGACAAACCCTTGTCCTACCGCAATCTGCAAAAACACAGGGATGTGGATGCATGCTCTTGCAAATGAGCTTTCTGGAGTGGTTTTTCATTTCTGTTTGGGTCACCATGGACCAGCCCTTTCTTGAGATTTTTCAAGCCGTGGTAGCTGTAGAGCGTGGGAGATGAAAAGGATGGAAAGGAATAAAACAGTAAGGAAAAAGAAAAAAATATTTCTGACCATTCCCAAATGACTTTTTTCCAGGTTGGTTTGTTAAATATGACTGTTGTTGTTTCATTATTTACATGGCTTCAAATTGCTTTCTCCTTCATGAAAAACACGTGCTCCAACCTCGGTTCAAAGAACAGTGGAAGCGCTGGGAGAAACCTGCCAGCCCTCCGCGCTCATATCCCATGCTGGCAGCGGAGGGGGAACGGGAAGCTGGATCCAAGGCGAATAGGACAAGGAGGGGTAGAGAGGAGGGAGCGGCAGGCAGCTTCCCTTGTACTAGAGAAGGAGGTTCAGTAACAGACTGATGCGGAACGGAGTGCCTTAATCACAGAGGAATCTGAGTCTCATTTAGTGTTAATTCAGCCCTGGGAGCACGAAAAGCATGCCAGGAAGATGAAGGCAGCTCTTGACACTTTCCCTGGAGGGAGGGCTCCGACACTGGGGGGTGCGAGGGCACAGACCCGGCTCCTGTGCTGCACGGGTGGGGTGAGGGACGGGCACTGCACGCTGCTCCAGGCCACAGCAGCTGGCACAGGAGAGCGGCAGGTCCTGGCTGTCCCCAGAGCATCTGCAGGGGATTTGGAGAGCGCTGTGCTTTTTGTGCTTTCAGCCGCTGTGATCTGGAAAGTCCTCCTGCTGTCGGGTAGGGCGCTCACATCCCCTCTGCACGGATCGTGGTCTTTTTCCGTCAACTCTTCCTGCACGTTTTGCACCTGCGCTTCCAGACATGCCAAACCCTGAGGGCCTTAGGGAACAAAGACGAGAGAGAGAGAGAGAGAGAGAAGAACAAAAAAGAAAGAGCTCACGGGGTCACCAAGCCCTATTAGGAGGAGAGGCCACCCTCTTCATCCTCACGATTTGCCCAAGCACGGTTAAATCTGGTCTCTAAATAAGCTTAATTCTGCATCATCCATATGCAACTTGTGCTCAGCTGAGGCTGTATCTGGGTCAGGCCTTCCCATTTCTGCCCATAGGGAGATGCAGAACACAACAAAATGTCCTGCGATGATGGAGACCACCCAAAGAGCTGCCATTGCCCTGGCTCCTGTATTCCTCCAGCAGCCACTGCTGCTGGCCCAGCTGCCCTTTGTGGGCAGAGCTTCAAATCCCAGCACCAGGAATAACAGGCACAGCCCTAAAACCAGCTGGAATGTCCTTGCCTGGCTTCCCATGTGCTTCTTGCAAGAGGAAGCAGGAATGAGAGCAATGTGTATGCAGAGCTAAGTGATGGGCAAGCCGGAGCCAGGCTGCTGTGGTGTGTCCGTGCCATGAACAGTCCTGTCTTACTCTCTCCTTACAAGGGACTAAGAGCATACCTGCACCATGTTTTCGAGCGTGAGGAAGAAACCTGGACTTCCTCTAGGTTCACCCTGAGAATGGCAAATCACAGAGGTGCCCAAATACTGGAAAGGGCTGGAAAGCCAGATGAGGATTTTGTACCTTCAGCTTTTCCCAGCTTTCATCCAAAGGTACCTGCAGGAAGGTGCAGTAGCAGTATTAGATCCATCACATGGACATGAGGAGGGCTATGATTTTGCAAGGACTTTTTCATGTCTAGCCAAAGCCTCGCCACAGGCAGGACTCTCTTCAAAGGTCAGTGGTGACTCAAAGCTGTGACTTCCCCTCCCATCCGCTCCCACGCCCACAAGAAGCACAGTGAGATGCTAGGGCAGCTTGTTGGCCTTTTGTCTTGCCTCTGCCAAAGGCTAAACCCAGAAATTCTGCAAAATATGTTGTTCTCCCACAGATTTTCTGCCACTGCATGGGAGGGCAGTGGAAATGTCCTCTTGCCAGTCTGCAGTTTGTGTATCAAGTTCATGTCCCCCTTTCCTCCAGACATCAACCAACACTGAGCTCAGACCCGTCTGCTCTCCTGGAGCATCTGGAAGATAGAGAAGGCTCCATGGATGGTGCAGGTTACCCAAAGGAGAGGCCAGGTCTCCCCAGCCCCTTGTGGGTGCCAGGTTCCCGAGCACCGAGTACCCGGCCAGCGAGCAGGCTGGGATGCGGTGTGGCTGGAGAGCATCGTGTCAGCGTGCCCCTGCTGCCACCGCAGGCCCCTTCTTCACTGCCTGCCGGGCAGCGAGCAGTGCAAATAAAAGGAGAGAGCAGGAGAGAGGGGGAAACTGCTTCTAGTTGGTGACTGAGAAAAATGTTCTCGATAGCTGTTTGCAAGAGCAAATAAATTGTCTTTTAACCTTAAAAAAAAAATAATTAACGTTGTTCTAGGCACTGATTGCAGTGACTTTAAAGGACCCTGGATCAGGCCCAAAGCAAACCCAGGGAGCTGCACATAGGAAAGCTGACATGAAGATTGAGAGGCAGCATTTGAGGCCCAGCTCTCTTAGGGCACTTGAAGAAAAAAGTCACAAAGTCTGTATTTCATTGCCTCTGCTTGCCTCTTTCACCTCCATGCGTTATTGATTCACCAAAACTTTATAAATACTGTTAATTGCTTTTTAAGTGTTTATATTTGCAGTACTAACGTTTGTTAAGGAAAGGCTTCTTTTTAATTTTGGCCTTTACTTTTTTCTTCAGCTGGCAAGGAACTCCCAGAAGCTTGCACAGATCCTGATCAGATGTCTAAAACTTTCCACACAGGATGCCAAATTGACATCTCTGACTGTAGAAATGGCTGTGGACAAATGTGTGTATATCTAGGAAAAACAAATGCTACAGAGAAGACACACAGAGCTGCGTGTGCAGGGCAAGAGCCCCTCTACCTCTCCATTCGAGCCTTGCAGAAATGGGAGATGGGGGCAGCGGGGAGCAGGCGGGTGAAGTGGGAGGGGAAGGATCCGGCCCTGCCCTCGCTGCCCAGGTTCAAGAGCCCCAGTGACGCCATGGGTGCAGGAAGGTGAGAAAGTCATGTAGGGCAAGAGGAAGATGAAAAAGGGGGGGGGGGGGCAGTAAACTGCATCTCCATGCAGGCTGGTACCATGCTTCCCTCTTTCCAAGGTAATAAACATAGAAAACACTCCCAGAGCAGTGGTTAAACCAAAGAGAATTGGCAAACCGGCATTCCCGAACATCTGCTACCTTTGAAAACCTGTCTCCAGAACATGCTCGTTGCACAGGACTCTCTGAAGGTCTTGTCTGTCCCTGCTTCAGGAAGGGAGCTGGGCCCCGGGGAATCGCGATGCTGGCGGGACGGAGGCCACCCCCCTGCACTGCATGTCCCTGTGTAGTGGAGGTGACGCTGATGGAGGAGCTCTCCTGGAGCTGGCCACCAGCTGCACCCCGTGCCCAGGAGCGACGGTAACTGGAGGCGAGGTGTCAGTCATGGCTCACCTTGTGAAGCACACACAGATTGATTAAATCTGCTTGTTCCCCCTCTTACGGTTTCTCCAATGGCCATTTGGGCTTCTGTCAAGCATCCACTTGCATCCCCAAATCCTGTCTCTGATCTGGGGACTCAGCAAGAGGCTCATTAGAATGCCCCTCCGTGCTGAACCAAGGCAGCCTTGTCCTCAGTTTGCCACTGTGTGCCAAGCCGGGCACAGCAGTCTGCAGGATGAAATCTAAGTCTTAGCAATTACTCGTGTGTCCAGGAGCCCCATTCATCCTCCTCTCACGCTGATTCTGCTGGTTGGCTCAGCAGGTGTTGATAAAACTGATGCACAGTTGGGGAATGTTTCTCATCCAAAGCTTGGCACCTACAACAGAGTATCGCATGGGAATGTGGAAGGCATGTAGAAGGCTAATTTCTGCAGGCAGAGCAGCAGCAATTCAGGGAGGAGACAAATTCAGCTGCAGACTTATGAAGACTTTTGCTGAAGATGCTTGCTCAGCTCTCACACTGTCCAGAAAGGAAAACTTCCTGCTCCTGCAGAAAGTATTCAGCCCAACCTACCAAACCTTCTTCACCCTGCTAGCTCGTACCTAAAAGCATGTGTTACCCTGATGACACCCCCATCTGCCTTGTTCACCATCCGGTAACGGCACCACAAAGTCCCAACGTGCATGTCCCCGGCCCTCCTTGCCAGCGGGACATGTCTCATGACCACGCACCCACGGGACCGCCAGCGCCACGTCCCTGCCATGTCACCGGAATTCAGTTTGCAGGGCGGCCGCATGTAGATGAGCAGATCTGAGCTCCCATGTGGCACCCGCCAGCCCGGAGAGCACCAAGGACCAAGCTTCAAAGCAAACTCCACATCCTTTTTACTTCTGAGCAGCATATGGTCCAGGGCAGAGACAAATTCCGCAGACGAGGTTGTCATCTGGGCTCTGTCCATCTGCACTGAAGTATTTAGCTGCAGCTGATGAAACATGAGGGCTGGAGCTGAATTTTCCAATATCTCATAAATGTTTATCAAAACTATCCACTCAGTGCTGTGCATTTAATAAAGTTTTTTTTCATTGTTATGTTCTGTATTCAGCATACTGTTTGACAAAGCATAGGAACAAGCTCTGCTTTGAGTTATTCTGGATTTCTAGAGGCCATGCCCCATATTTCTGCTTGTGGAAGTACAAGGAGAAGATGACCTGTAATTTTAATTGCAGTTTAAATTGCCTGTAACTGAAAGTGGGCTTTGTGTCTGGTTGGTAAGCTGAGCTATTGGCAGGTGTTTCCAAACGCTTCATTATAAATACAAACAAACTGAGTTTTTGCACTCAGAAATTTGCCAGGGGATGCAGAAGAAAGCAATAAAGCCCCGTTAGGTGGTTCACAGGGCATCCTCCCTGGAGAATAAAAAACCATATATGTACCAGCTGGTGCAATCAGATGCCTTCCAAAATCAGCCAAACCCACCCCTTTTTCCTCAGAAATATCTTCAGGAGCCAGGGACAGCAGCATCCTTGGAGGCATCCAGAGTGGTGCTGCACTGCACCGGAGTAATGGAGCTCTCCTTTCCCCTCCGTATTCTGCTTCTAGTTTATGCCAATTATGTACAAGTTATTTTTAATTTATCCTGCGACAAGATTTGCTCTGTAATGAGCAAAAGGGCTTGTTGCATGGCTGCAGCAGGAAGAGAGGGCTCAGTTATCTGAGCTTTGCTTCCAGTGACACTGTTGGCTGTTGGGGAAATTCCTGTGCTTCCCTCCTGCAGGCACAGAGGTGAACTCCTTCAGACTGTGATTTCCCTTACTGCAGAAAAAGCGCTCACTCAGAAGTAGATGAGATATCTGCCTGGTCCCGTTCAGGCCAGGAGAGAGCACGGAGCACCGGTGGTGAGCTGGGCGCCCGAGCCGTGGTGGCAGCAGCAGACGTTCTGCAGAACAATGTGTCAGGGCAATCCCAAAGGGGATGTGCATTTTGCAGGGCTGCAATGATTCTGATTCACCCGGACAGGATACCCTTTGCTGCAGAGACAGCTTCACTCCATCCACTGACTCCGGTCCAAATTCAAGCTGAAGGCAAGTGGGCAGAGCTGCCTCAGAGACCACAGTCTGGGTGAAGAAATGAACCTCTGCCAAAATGCTTTCATGGCACATATTGGCTCCTGGGGGATAATTCTCCAAGGGCAGTGATTAGTCTGGAGAACGCTGTTCACCCTGGGTTACCCCAGGAATTAGAGGGAGCTTTGGTCTCCCCACGCCATTGAATCTGCTTTTTGTGTTTGCTACTCCCTGGCTGCCAGAAGCCTCTTGTTACAGACCGCAGTCTGTGTCCTGGGTACCGCAGGGCCAGATGTACCTCCTGCTGAAATGCACGGTGCAGCCGGAGGACCCCATTGCAACAGCAGGGCAAAACATAGTTAGAGGACCTGGGAATGGCTGGCCATAAAAGCCACGCTGCTGTCCTGCAGCCCCCTTTACACAGGGCCTTTTCCTCCCTGAGGCAGCCCTTGCACTTTTCAAAGCATCCAGACAGCATTCCTCTGCCCCGTGGATGAATGAACGAGGCTTTCCCAGCGGCTGTCTGCAGCCCAGATGCACGCAGGGGACAACTGGGCTCCTCTTTCCAGGAGAGCCTTTGATCTCTCCCTGAAAACGGACGTAGCATTATTATTTTTTTTTCAATATGCATTGCCATCTACGGGAGATGCAAAAGACATAGGACATTTGGTTATCATAACACAATGGTTTCAATTAGCTA
Source organism: Anseranas semipalmata (assembly GCA_013399115.1). Taxonomy (NCBI): domain Eukaryota; kingdom Metazoa; phylum Chordata; class Aves; order Anseriformes; family Anseranatidae; genus Anseranas; species Anseranas semipalmata. Next base: position 426,051 of record VXAA01005480.1, read on the forward strand.
ACCCCCCTGCCCTATTTTAAATCAACAGGCCTGCTTATCAAAGATGCTGTGATGGCATCTGGGGCACATCTTGTGACTCTGAAGCTGAAGAGGTTCTTGTGAGCCTCTTCTTCCCTTTCTGTGCTGGGACCGTTCATGGAAAACATGCTGCTTTAATATATCCCAAATTAAAATGTCATTCAATCAAAGGCCTGATCGTTATGGATGCCAGGATTTTTTGTAAGCAGAGGCCAGGAGGGGGTCACAGAAAACACTGTTTTTATGTATTGCTTTTCTTTCTTTCTTTCTTTCTTTCTTTTTTTGTCCTTTTCCTTTCTTTTTCCTTTACTACTGGTTTCACACCAAAAAGAAGCTAGAAGCTGGTGCAGGATGGCTCCAAAAATGGACAAAACCACAAGAGACTGGAGCCAGCCACACAAAATAGCCATGCCTGCGGTCCTGAGCGCAGCGCCGGATGGTGTGTGGGGCCCGAGGGCTGCACTGGGATGCCAGGATGCTGGGATGCTGGGACACCAGGGATGCTGGGATGCCGGGATGCCGGGACACCAGGGATGCTGGAATGCTGGGATGCTGGGATGCACTCCATGCCAGGACTTTGGACCACCACCTGTGTGCCCATCCCCAGCGCCTGGCCAGCAGTTCAACGCCTCTCTCCAGCTCATAGTTTTTCTTGCAGAATCTGCATTCTTTTCCCTGTATTTGACTTGGCATCCAGGAATTTCCTTTCCCTGCCCAGGCCCACTGCTCCCCCTGAGCAAACACCCGTATCAGCTATCCATAAGGCAATTTCCTCTCTGAATGCTGCTCGCTGGAGGGAGGCCATGCTGCCATGCACCACCTCCAGATGTATTTCTCCTCTCCCTTCCCTTCTCTTTTACTCTCCTCAACAACAGCAACAGCACTCAGGAGCTGAACCAAACCTCTTTGGTCCCAGTTCCAGTTACTCTTTTGCTGCTAAGACGAGCAGCAGTGGAAGCAGAGCCGGCGAGCAGTGTTGCTTGTTCCCAGGGATGCACTTTCAGCATCCTCCAGCCCCTTGGGGAGGGCAGGAAATGTATGGCAACGTGCTGCTGGGAAGCACGGATGGGGAAAGGAGGTTCCCGAATTGGTGTTTGCTTTGCAGTACCTACATGATGCAACCACAACCATTCCACAAGCACATTTTTAGACTGTGAGTCAAGTTTCATGGAGGTTTTGCAATCATCCCAGAAGCATGTTTGATTTATAGTTACTTTCCACCAGAACACATGGAAGGACACTCCAGCTCTGTTAATAATATCTGGAAACAGAGGCATTATGCAGTGAGGGATTCTCACAATATAAATTAAACTGAGCGTACACTTCTCATGCCTATGGCTTTCTGGAAATTGGAAGAAGTGGTGCACACTGTGTTTTCCTTGTTACTTCAATCAAAGAGCCCTCAGATGTCAATTAGCATTCAGAATAAAATTGGAGATAGATGGATCCAGCCTTTAGACTTAACTCCAGAATGCTCAGAATGCAAACTGCCTTTATTGGTATGTCTCCCTGGATGCAGACATGTGACTTTTGCTCTAATTACACATGCTCAGTCTTTATTTCTGGGGAAAAAGATGAAGATCTATTAAAAGTAATGTTTCGTGCTTGCAACCAGAGAGTAAATAGAGCAGAATGCCCACCTCTGCTTGGATGTAATCAAAGATGTTAGTGAAATTTTAGAATAAAATAGAAATGTGATCCTAACTTATTGTCCATTCCTTCTGACTCTAATTAAACAGGTCCTAAAGAGCAATGAGCAGAGCTTGTGCGGTTCTGTTCTTGTTGTACTGCCTAGAAAATCACTTCGCTCCCTTCTGGTGCCAAGTGATGCCTGGTTTGTGGAGAGCAATAAGGCACCGTGCCCTCCTGAGATGCCTATGGAAGGAGCAGAGCAAGGAAACAAGGGACATGTTTTTGCAGCACAGATGATGGCGAGCTAGCCTGGACACAAGCAAAGGTCCAGGCAGAGTCAGGCCATGATCTACACCTCGGGAATTCTTTTTGCACCTCCTCTTCCAAGAAGCCATAATCCCTTCTGTTCATGCCCTCATTTATCCCCTCCTTTAGGATTGCATCAGTAAATTCTGAGCCTCAGGGATGCTCCATGTGTTACTGGCACAGAGAAGCCAGATGAATACTGCAGAAAAATTACTTCTGGAGACTTCGTGTTAATTATGAATTCTTAGTTAGGGCCAGTGGAATCACCCTCTCCCTTTACACCCACTTCACACTAGCTCATGAGAGAACCTCTGCAATCACTGGCAGATGCAAGTTGCCAGGACTGCAGATGTGATCAAAGCCCATTGCAGGAGTGGGAAGTAAAGGTGCAGCATCAGCACCAACTGCTCGCTCTGGATAACTCGACCAAGAGTTCGGAGCAGCGGTGGTCATTTGAATGTGCATAGGGGGCCCTGCACTGGAGCTCCCAATTAACTCTTATATTTGGCTTTGCTTTGAAAATAATGATCCAGAGACTGAGAATCTCAATGCACACACACAAAAAGAAAAAATAGAGATTTGCTGAGTAAAAGCTCTTTCCAGATCTGATGGGCTGGATCAGAGCCATAAACTGGTAGGAAAATGAAGTCCAAATTATTAAGGACAAGCTCTGAAAACCTGACCAAAAATGTGAGTTAAAGGCTGTGAGAAAGATCTCTTCACCACGAGAACTGCTGAGCTGGGACAGCAAGAAATGCAGGCGGCAGCAGCAGCAAGCTCATGGTTGTGACATTTGCTCTCGATCCGCCCTGCCGTGAGAGCCGGACCCTTGGTGGCATTTCTGTGAGAGCACGGGGACGAGCGGGGGCTCAGCGCTCAGCCCGCAGCTCCGCCAGGCCCAGGGGCTGTGCTCTGCCCGTTTTGTCTCTGTCGGGAACAAGCTGAACCTCCCTCCTAGCAGAATTTTTCCCCCAAACAGACATATTTTCTTGGAAAGATTTGCGTTTTACAGACAGATTATTTTGTAAAAACCGTTTTCAACTGGTTTTACTGCTGAATCCCTAATTTCAGCAGTGTTCAGGGCACTCGGGGTGTCCCGAGCCCTGGGGACAGAGGCCGATTCCTGCCCATCACAGCCCAGGAAGGCTTTTTCATAACACCTCCCACCACAGAATTTAAACTCTGAGTTTTAATTCTGTGGGAAATAAGTAACTGCTGTAGTTTTGGGCTCAATTAAGGGTGGATTTGAATATCAGGCTGTAACAACCAATGCTAATTTGGCTTTTTGGCAATTTAGAAATTGTTGGAAAACAATCAGACTTTGTTTTGAATATCTCCTTCTCCCCAGCTGGAATACATCTGCCTGGCTTTGAACAAAGCATCCAGGTTTGATTCCAAGCTTTACTTTATTTTTTCTTTTTAAGAAAATATCCTGACCTAACAGATTTGATATTTTCAGCCTATCCTATATAACTGCTTGCTGGTTCTGTAGATATATATATCTGTAGCTTGTTTCTAACAGCTTGCTATTTCAAAATAACTTTTGATGTTTACCTTTTCCTAAATGATGAACTAGGTAGGTTTAATGCACGCTTTCAAAGCAGCGTGGCATCTTTGAACCTGCATTTTCCAGCAGAAAAAGCTTTGTGAGAAAATGTCACCTATCTCCAGTAACGATTCAAAGAAATAAGCTAGAAAAAAACAATCTAATGGGCGTGTGTGCTGCATATAATTATCTGCACACACAGGATGTACTGGGAATGTTTTCATAGCTGGAGAAGTAGATGGCTGCTTCTAGGAAATCGTCTCCTCAAGGCACAGACTATATAAAATGCTACTGACTGCGAGGCTTTCTGACGTGGACTACACTGACCTGAAAGCAGAGTGACAATGGAAGATTGTGCTTTTATGGACCAGCGAGGTCTCAATCTTAAGCAGCATCCCGGGCTTCCACAGCAGGAGAAGGAAACACCGTGTCCTTCCACTCACAGCAAAAGAGGTAGAGGAGCAGAGGGAGATGATGTGTTTACAGAAGCATCCCCAAGCCTGGATCATTTCCAGCACATTACTCGGTGCTATGGAATGTATTAAATAGCTTTTCGAAAATGTATGTTGAAACACACAGCTCCATATGTCCTTTGTCATCAGCCCCGTGCTACACCACGTGGCCGGGGTCCCAGGTCCAAACGGCAGAGCCAGGCTGGTGACGTGCCCGTCCCCAATCCTGCCCGGTGCTGAGCACCGGCAGCCTCCTGCTGCCTCTCCTGGGTGAAATTCTGCCCCAAAAGGTCTGGTTTTAGCAAAGTTCAATGGCAAACCCAACTGGTATGCTTGCTAAGATCTTCAGCATTGCATGGATGGGAGTCGCTTGCTGCCTGCTCTCATGAGCAGGAAAACCTGCAGCTAACCAACTTTGCCCTAATCCTGCTAGACTAGGGAATAATTAAGGCTGTTTCTATAAAGCAGGAGAAGAAATGAAAGCTAAAAAGCTGAAGTTAAGAAGCAGCAGTACCCTGAAGTCACTCACGTGAGCAGCAGAGAACCAGAGCCGCTGAGCGCGGCCCCACAGCTGCAGTGCACCCAAATTGCCTTTCCCTCCTGGATGCACAGCACCATGGGCTGCTGATGGCCGCTTTGCTTAGAGGTTGAAACATGTTAAATAACAACCCTTTGCCTTCGTGGCCTCTATGCTTCATTAATTCCAGGTACCGGCCGGGTCAGCTCAGGCCAAGCAAGTGGTGCTGGTTAACAACTGGCATGGTCGGAGCAGACAGAGCCATCGCGAGCCAGCGCCAGGTGCTGGTGGGGATGGGGCTGTGTCAGGGGTGGGACCTGCTCGCCCTGCCGTGCTCCAGGGAACCTCAGCACGGTGTTGTTTTTATTTCTTCCATCAGGCCTTCTCTTTGCGCTTCGTGCTGGGGTGCCCTGGAGAGGTGGGGATGTCCAGGACCAACAAAAGAGCAGGTCCTGTGAGTGTCCCCCGGATTCCTCCATGGCACAAGAGCAAGTGGGATGGGGCTGCTCTGGGGAGAGGGGTGCCCCACCAGGCAGCCAGGCTTTCATCCCAAATCCTGGGGCAAACTTGGACGCAGGGCTGCCGCTCTCCCTTCCTGTTATTTAAACAACAGCCTCATGCTGAGATTGCACCGATAAAGTCAAGGCGATGCTTTTCCAAACAGTGAGATAAAAATCCCTTCTGAACTTGCAACATCTTAAGTTATCTGCGGCTGCTTCAGAGCTAGAAGCAACTTCAAATAGATGGAATTACAGTGTGCCTTTACAAGTTATTTCACTGTTTCTTCACTGCAGAAATAAATCCCTTTGTTCTGTCAGATAAAAATGTGCAAGAAAAGCCAGTCCTTAATACAAACTCTATGCCTGGTTATTTCTTAAAGTAAACAAACAAAAAGATGTTAAGAAAATATTTCTTTTGATTTTGTATTTTATCTCTATTCACAGAACTCCAATCGATGTCAATATCCTGTTAGGGTTTTGGGGGGGGTTCTAAGGATGTGTATGAACATCACGCATTCCAGGTGGCAGCCGGTAGTCGGGGTGATGTCCCCCCGGGGCACACTCTTGGATGGGGTTCTGGCTGGGGTGCCCGAGCCAGCGTGTGCTTGGCTGATCAATCCCCAGGAATGGATTTGGGGTTTGATTTCCCAATTTGAGCTTTGCTTCTGCAAGGGTGGCTTAATCCAGACCCGGTGCCCTGACCAGACTGCGGGGAATACACCGGGGTGTCTGCAGGAGCTTTTTGGCTGAAGTAGCTGCCCAAAGGTCAGAGGTTGTGACATTAAAGCTGCTAGGAATTTTCCACCGGAAACTTCTTCTAGTGCTTTTTTTAATTTCTCATTCCTAAAACTCCTGGCAGAAATTTTTGCCCTTTACCTTCCTTCTCTTTCTCCTTTGTCATCCTTTCTTGCCTTGTCAGTGGAACAGCTAGAGAGGAAAAGAGCAATGGAAAAATTGTGGTGAGAGGAAGACAAAATAAACTATTTCCCCCCAGCTGACTTGTTAGATCCATAACAGTGATTAATGACAATTTCCAAGGAGCCCATGGCATTGCATGTCTAACTTTCCAAGGAATTTGGGTGCCAAATTCCCCCCAGATTCCTGAGAAAAGCACAGCCCAGGTGCCCACGTAAGAATAAGCAGCCCTGAGCCTGAGCCCCTCTCTTCCCCTCTCTGGCAGCAGCAGATCTGCTCAAGGGTTAACAGCATCCTTAACTTCTATCAGCCGGATTGCGACTTAATTTTACATTTCATCTCCATTCACAGAACTCCTATTGATGTCAATATCCTGTTAGGGTTTTTTTTCCTTTTGATGTTTGATTTTCTCCTGCTGGCTGCGTGCGTGTACATGGAGTCTGATCACAGTATATGACATTTATTTTAACAAGAGAGGAGAGGGAATGGGATGTTTTGTCTTTCTCAACATCCCCTGCCTTGTGAGACAAGGTAGCTGTCACAAGACCTCATGCATTTCACATATGGGGTGTACAGTTACTTGGCTGACGATAACCTAGCTGTTAATTGCCGAGAATGAAGCCTGCCTGGGCTGCGGAAGGAATTAAAGCCCTGAAATCCCCACGCAGGCTAAGGAGGTCTGGGGGGATCAGCGATGCGGTGCTGGGATGTGGGACACGATCCCAGCCGCTGGCAGACGCCGGTGGCCGGACAGGGCGCTGCCGGCACAGCTCTGCGGCGGGCAGGTCGCTGCTGCAGGCTGCCACGTTTCTCGGCTGCCTGCCTTCGGCAGGGCTCTGGAGGCTGAAATCCTCCTCCCTGGGGGCGGGATGGGCACCCCAGGTTCAGGCTGAGAAAAACAGCCACGTGCTCTCCCAGCTTCATTTTGATGGATGTCCCTTCGATGAGGATGAGGAGTTTGATTTGCTGCGTCCTTCTTCTACAGACACCGCATGAAGTTCATTCTTGATAAAGTAATGCCTTTTTTTCTGTGGCATAGACAGAGCAACACACATAAAACTCTTTCACAAAATAGGTATTGTTGTTGGCATGGATGGCATGAGCTGTATCCAGGCAGAAAAAAATGGCCATGAAAAACTTCCCTAATTTTGTCATATTTCTTGATGCAAATATTGCCAGCTTCAGAGTTTGGAATTCAAAATTTGGGTCCAGATTTCCTTTGGCAGAGAGTTCTTCAGCTTAGGATGGGCTGACAAAACTGGTGAATGAAGGCTCATATTGAAGTCTGAAAAAATTTGGACTCTACTCAGAATCCACAAGCTCAATCCATCTCTTTGCAAATGATTTCTTCTTCGAGCTGTGGGGGAAGAAGGGTTGGTGTCTGGGAAGACAGATGTGAGACAGGGCACGTTATGGGAGTGTCATGCATTCACACTAACGTGCTGCTAGTTAAGAGCTTGTGCAACCAATGGAGGTTTGTTTTAGTCCTGCTGGAGGGGGCAAAGACAACCCTCCCAGTGGTAGCTAAGCTAATAATAATTTAACAATGTGCAACTGCTCTGTTTATGGTAAAAATGCTGACCACATAGTGTACGATGGTTTTCCGTGCACTGTACCTCACTAGGAAAAAATGCAGAAGCCACGAAGAACAACTGAAGTCTGCAGTTTTCCCAGTCCCCAAATCATTTTCACCAGTAGCTGGAATGTTTCTGATGTGGCATTTCCTACTGTCCTGCTCACGGGCCAGGAGCTGCAGGAGCACGGCTCAGGACTTCACACAGAGGAGCAGGAACAGCAGCACGGAGCAGACTCCATCCGCTCTGGGCTTTCCCCATCCACTGCTTAGCAGAGGCAGATGGGAAGCGGTCCTTGGGACAGAAGTGGGGGATACAACCACAGCCTTCCAGCAGCAGGCTGGAAAACAGATCTGCTGTCTCCTTCATTCTGTCATAGCTTGTTTTTCTAAATTACCAGTGTCATCATTCAGTATAAAATCTCCTCCTTGCTAAAATCACACGCTACAGTCAGTAAGTCAGCATGTCTACAAGGCTTTGGGACATGCCTTATGTGCAAGACAATGCACATAAATAATAATCAGATCCCTATGAGACTAGGAACTTTTCTCTCTTGATCACCAAAGAATACACTATCTTTCTATACTCAGCTGACATGAAGGAAAATATGACCCTTTAAATAATAATAATAATAATATTTGCAATGGGTAATATGAGAAATTGCTATGCAAATCTGCCAGCCATCAGGAAAGCATTTTACCGGCCTCTTTCCATATTATGGGTTTTAATTAATGTGATATATGGACAAACATGTATTTTATTTCCAGAATGGGAGTTGTAATTTCCTGAGGCTTGGAAACCCAGATGTTTTTGAGTTTAGAATATATAAGGATTTGTTTTTAAAGAGTATTTCAGTAAAGGTTGGGAGGGGGTCTCTTTATTTAGTTCAAAGTTTAATTTGTGTGCTTTCAGATGACAGAGCTTCTGATCAGATGCTTGCTGGGAGCAGGGACAGTGAAGGGCTGAAATATGCAGACAGCCACAGGACAATAGCTGTGGGAAGCCCTGTCTGCCTTCGAAATGAGCTCCCATCCAAGGAACCAGGACGGGCCTGAGCTGGAAGAAGCCTAGGATACTGATGGGCAATGGGAGCAGGGATCATGGCCCTCAAAAGCAAGACCCAGATCCAAAACCAAACCTCACCCCGTGGCACAGACTGCCCAGCCACCGTTGCAGTGCGGCACTGGGCGGGCTTCCGTACTGGTTTTGCATGATACCCTTGTGATGACACTGCCGGAGAGCTCCTGGTACTAGTCATCCGCAGACGTAATAAGGACCCGTCTCATGTTTTCCCCTGGGTTATTCTGCCTTGTAAGGGCTTGAATAGTGACTCACATCTTAAGTACTTTGAACCTCTTAATGGGCCATGGATGGAGAAGTCATTAAGGAGTCGACAACATCTCTAGCTCAAAAATCAGCGCACATTGACTCAGTAGATGTTCCTGCGATCTGGATGCAAACCACTTTGCTGTATCTCTAACCCATTTTCCCACCCACTTTTTGCAAGCTTGTGTTTCTCATTAAGTCCCACCACCTCCACAGAGCTGTCATAAAGCATTATGCCAGATGTGCAATGCCATCCTCATCTTGAGGATGATATATTCACAGGATGAAGTCCTTCTCAAGGAGAAAGAGCCATTAAGGCTAACAGAACAGAGAATCTGAAAAGGCACAGAAGTCTTCATTTTTCTTATGCTGTCATCTTCTTAATGCTACTGGTCATGGCAGCAATTGCAAATCAGGGCCTCTGCCAGGACCAAAAAGATCCTCTGATTTTCTCCTTTAAACAAGGAGTTCATTTAAACTTAATTTACTCTCAGTGTCTCCCTTCCTTTTCCTTTGTTCAGTTCACCAGACCAGAGAGCCCTCAGAAGTGGCTGTTCGGAAACCTGCTTTCTGCAGCGCTGAGCGAGCTGTCCTGCCCTCAGCGGCTCAGTGCCTCGTGGAGTCGGGTTCTTCTGCAGGACAAATGGATTCTGGCAGAAGCAATTTTGTGCCCAAACAGTCCAGAACCTGTTTTCTCTAGATCTCTGCAAAATACACCCAAATGTCCCTTTTTGTTCTTAGTGGAGTCTGAGGAGTTCCAGTTCCTCTTTCCCAGCAAAATTAACCCTGGGTTCCGACTGTGTCTGCATTCAAGAGGCCAGTAGTTGTGGAGTCCTTCAATCAAGCTGCATCCGACCGTGAGTTCCCACCGCCTCGAGTCTTTGTAACCAAACACGCGGCTGAGTGGTACAGATGCTAAAAACACTCAAGCTGATTGTCAGACCTGCCTCGGTGGCTGGAAACTGCAGGCTCAACTTCTGGTCTGCTCAACAAGTTTTAATGATAGGGCTATTAGGAAACTTGATTTCCAAATCAGGCTGAGTGCCAGCGATAATTGCAGTGGAGTGAGTATATGTGTGCCCAGCGCCTCCACTAATCAGGTGGGCTTTGTGCTGTGATGGGTGTTTTAACAGCTACCTGGAACGTGGCTGATTGGGATCACGGTGCTTTTCTACAGGCAGAGTAAATTGCTCTTAGTTTGAGCCTGTCGGTGCTGTTAGAAAGTGCGTCGTGCCGGCAGCAGCTCACAGCCTGCAGCAAACTTGCTGTAACCTTAGGACGCTGCCAACATGGCTTGAATTGGAACAAGCTGGTCTTCAAATGGAAAGGCTCTGTTGCCACATCCAGTCCCCTGGGGCAGTCACTCCTGCACACAGCCTCTCCTTTCAGAGGGTTTGCTGGATGCTGGATCCCGGACTCAGGAGTGGGAATTTGAAACTACACAAGCTGCTGAAAGCCAGAAGTCTCCTCCATAGGCATAGTGACCCCAAACCTTCAAAAGTCATGAGATGGCTCAGAATATCAGTCTTGTTTCACTTCCCTCCTCACCCCACACTTCAGTCATTACGGGTCTCATTTGCTCTGTGATCATTAAGGATGACAACTTCCTATCATTACAGAAAAGGAAGCCCCTGTTCTTCCATAACCACATATGTCTGGGGCTAGGGCATCAAATGTCCTGAGACTGCAGAAAAAAACTGAGGGCTGGTTATGACAACTGTCCTACGACCATCAGAAACAACAGATCAGATTTGGGAAATGATGTAAATCCCTTCTTACCTAGGTCCTCTAAATTAGGACTTAAAAACACAGAAGGCTGTCTAGACATATTTTAATCAAGAGCTCATTCTTCTTCTGCCTGCTATTTAGCATGTAAGCACCATGGCTGAAATCATCTTCCAAACTCGGAGGCTTCACAGAACTGCAGGGAGGAGCTGCCACCATATCATTATCTTCCTGGTTAAAAATACTACATACCCATGCAGACTGTGGTGCCAAGAGGGGCAGCAGCTTCCAGATACAGCCACCAGCAAGAAGGGATCTTAATGAGGCATAGGCAGTCAGCTGTGGAACTGTTTTTTGATCTTTGTTTTGTATTCCCTGAGCAAATTGTGCATCGGTGAGGGCTTCCTGGCTGGGAGACACTGAGACTTGGGCTCCCAGCTTCTGGTCAGGGGAAGCAACATAACCCCATGCATTTCTGTTCATTAACACCCAGCTGATGTGGTGGCACATCCAAATGAAGCAGGTGATGTCCTCACCCACAGCACTTTGTGTAGCCACAGATCAGACACAGCCAAAGTGCCTGGGGTACAAGGTTCCTGGCTCTGTCGGTTCAGAGCACACAGAGGTGGTGTCTGGGCAAAGAATCAGATGAGTTTTAAAGTTTCCTTTGCACTAAAACTCTCCCCAGTTTACTGCTGGGAACACGCAGCTCCCAAATCTTTGCAGTGGATACAAGCAGCAGCCATAAAGCATCTGCCACATAGGAAGCAGCGGAGCTTAGGGATGTGCTCCTGGTGTGCCCGTGCCCTGAAGTAGTTTCTTGCTCCCTCAAAGTGTCAAAGTGAAACAGGATGGTAAACAGCTCTATTTCTGCTTCTATTTCAAGCCAATGTCAGCTTGCTTCTGCTTATGTTCAATTCTGGAGCCTCAGACCATGAGCTAATTTGGCTTCTTGGAGCAGAGGCAGAAGCCAAATAGAAAGAGCATAAAAATGAAAAAAAAAATATATAAAGCAAACAAGCTCCCCATTTTCCAAGGCAAAGGGCTGCAATGGCACCAGCCTGCTCTTTCCACCCAGTCCCATAGCAACCTAATCCTGCATTTTCTGTGATTGCTCTCTGCTCCGAATCCTGCATGCGTCTGACGAGGGGCTGGAGCAATGGCTTGTGGCTAACCACAGTCAAGACAGAGTTTTCATGTGGTCTTGGTCCCCTCTGAAGGATACAACGCTCGGGAATGAGAATATTACAGCCTCTGTGAGCCACTGCTTCTCCTCCCTCTGGAGGAACATTGCATTTCGGTGAGGTAGGAGCGCCTGGTCCGACGCTCCCCTGGCACCGCTTCCAGGACGCGTGTAGAGGCATCATGAAAGTCCCCCTTCAGCAGCCGTCCTTCTTTCAGCAGCTTTTCTACCAAATGTGGCCCACCCTGCGGCTGGCGCCAGGGCGAGGACAGACATACACCCATGGGGGAAATGGGGGGGTTGCTGGCTGGGAAAAGGGCCAATCCGAAATGGGGGAATCTCCCAGGAAAACTGGCTCATCCCACCACTTCTCCCCAGACCTCCTCAGCACCCTAACATAAAGTCAATTTTCCAGTAGAAAAATTAAACCTGCAAAAGCCATCCTGAAGGATGGCTCAAAGACTTGCGTATCTATTTTGATGGATCAATATGAGAAGCATCTGGCCTCACTGCAGGCCACCAGAACATAACTCCCAACATTTGGAGCACACGTGATATTTAATTCTCTTCGAGTTGTGCCATGGGACAACTGTGCTAAAAAACAAGGCTGAGAAAAAGTAATCAGGCATGATCAAGGCACCAACCATGCCAAGAGAAGCTCCCGGGGAAACCCTGGACCTGCACTGAGTCCCACCAGCCTCATTTCTCTCTCCACAGGCTCTAACAGATGGGCGAAATGTAAAATCGATTCAGGATAGGGAGAGAAAAAAAAATAAAAGACAGATAAATGGATACTTGTGCAGAGACCATCCGGGCATCTGAAAATAACACTCCAAAACGCTGGCCCCTTCTGAAAACAAGGGACATCAGAGGTATTTATTGCACACTGTTCACCTGGCCCAGCTGCTCATGGGGAGCATGCAGCAGAAATGTGACTTATTTCTGTCACCAAAACAACTGGCTGAGAGCACCTTTGCTTGTGATTGCAACAAGCAGTTCAGATCCTCCCATCTCCCCACATAAATTCAGACTCAGCCTTTTGCCCTGAAGGGTTTCATTAACAAACAGCCAAGATCTTTGCAAATTCTCGTTAGTTCTGTAAATTCAAGTACTGTCAGTTCCCAACACTGGGAAAACATCAGGCTCTTGCGGGCTTAACGTGGCCCTTTGTTGTAAGAGCATTGGACAGCTAATGGCCATTCATGAGCTCTGAGTGTTGCAACATGATCTCATTTTTTTTTTTTTTTCCAGAATGATTTAAGAAAAAGAGGAGAAGAAAAAAGAAAGAAGAAAGTTATTTAGCAAAGACATTTCAATGATTCCTTTAATGGCTATATAAACAGGAACAAAATCAAATAGCAATTAGCTGTAATTATGCTTTAGCCTAAAAAATCCCACACATGTGAAATGATTACCATAGTAATTACTGAGGACTTCTGTGCACATTTGGCTGGCATAATTATACCGAGCGTGCCCTTCAGGAGAGAGCACATCCCTTCCCTCGTGGCTGCTGGGTTTCCCTCCTCCCTCTGGACCTGCCATCTTCAGCAATGGTGTCTGCAGGGTCCAGACCTCAGCAAGCACAGTGGCAATGGTAGCAAGGCTGAAATACTGCTGCTGGAGTGAGAAGACCAGAAAAAGAAAAGAGAAAGAAGTAATTCCCAGCCCCTGTGTGCACTCGTGGGGGCATGACAGCCGAGGGCTCGGGGCAGGGGCTGCGGATGCCGAGGTGTGAGCTGGGAGCCTCGCGCCACGTTTGCACTTGTGCTTGGCTGAGCCTGGCCGGGGCTGGGCGACTGGGAGGTTATCGTGGTTTTATCGGGTTTTGTCTGCAGCTGCTGCAGAAGCTCGGCCACACAAACTGAGGGCAATGGAGGCTGGGGGTGGACATTGATTTTTCTTTTTTCTTTCTTTTTAAAAAAAAGAAAAAAAAACGCATTTATTAAAGACAGGCTTCCAAAAACTGGGTATCAGAGGAGACCATGGCACCAGTCTGCCCGTGGGGACTCAGGGTGCCCTCACTTTCCTGCCTGTCCCGTGCTGGATCCTTTATCCCGCGGACAGCACTCCAGTGGCAGCAGGATCAATGTCAGGCACCTGGGAATAGGTCAGGCCTGAGCACCAGACTTTGGTGTGGGCCCAGGGCTGACCAGTGCTTCTTGCAAAGGCAGCAGCAACACCGAGAGCAGGGACGGCATGGATGACAAGTCCACTTGTCCCTGTGGAAATGTATTCTCAAGTCAGGTCAGAGCCTTTCTCCCCTAAGGGGTGAATCAGGATGAGGCTCCTTCTTCCTCCAAAAGCAGCAGAACAGCCTGCAGGCTTATTCCTATTTGGACCAGCACCACTTTTTAATCTTGACTTATGGAGGAAACATATGGAATGTATTGAAAAAATATTGCTGTATTCTCTGCAGCTCCTCTCTCCCTCTCCTTGGAGCAGGGACCAGAAATATTAAACATCTGTGACTCTTTAGCTCAGGCTGACTTGCTGGGGCAAGCTCTCACCCCTTGAACCACTGCTAAGTCCATCCTGCAGAAAACACAGAGGGACGTGGCATGTGTTCTGCTGAGATCAGCCCTCTCCCCGATGCACAGCGCTGGTATCACAGAAGCGGGGGCTGTGTGTGCTTTGGCAGTGATTTGGATGCCCTTCCGGAGCCATCCATGGCCAGATGTGGGCAGGAAGCACACTCTTCTTCCTCAAGACGTGGGCTTTGCAGGCGGAGGCAGACTCCATACCTTCCCAATGCATTTGGCTGTCGGGTCTGGTCAAGCAAAGCCACAGGTCCTGCCGGCACAGGGAAGCCATCGTGGGCAGACTAGCACCATGGTCTCTGATACCCAGTTTTTGGAAGCCTGCCTTTAATAAATGCAGTTTTCTTAAAAAAAACAAACTACAACAACAAAAAACCCAGCTCCTTCCCAACCTGTTTTTGGTGACCAGCTGCTGTTGTTGTAACAGACTGAGCCACAGCAGGCTGCTCTGCCCAAGTATCACCGGCCCTGTGTTAGGAGCACACAACCACATCGCTAAGAAACTAAATGGATTTCAGTACTGCGTGTAGTTTTGCATGGGGACGACAGCTACCCAGGGCTTCCGAGTGTGCTGTTGGAGGTGCGGGGGACCAGTGGGTGCCCCGTGCAGAGCACAGCCTGAGGGCAACTCGCCCACCACGGCTGCAGGCACCTGCAAGCCCAGAGGATGTGTGCTGCGGCTGGCCACTGGAACCAGGGCCAGGGAGCCAAGACCCAGGGAGACCCACCCCTCTCCCAGCCTTGTGTTTGGGAGGAACAGGAGAGAGGACGCAGGCGGGAGCGCCTCGGGGTCACGCGAGGGCCCCCCGGTTCCCAACCCCATGGAGAGCGGCAGCAGCTGCCCAGCCACAGCCCCACCGGGAAAGCCAGGAGGTGTCGGTGCTGCCTTGGCCCTCGGCAGCACCTGGGGCTGTCCCAGCTGGAGCAAACAGCGTTGGCACCAGGACTTGGGCTTCTCTGCTCTTCAGGATGTCCATGCATCGGGGCTTAGCGGCAAAACCGACTTGGCTTTGGCGAGCCGCAGCAGCTACAGAAGACAGCAATGGAGATGAAGCCCACACTTCTCAGCAGCTGCCATGGGAAAGAAGTCTGCTGCCCGCACCAGCAGCCCTGCAGCCTGGGATGGCAAACATCCTGCCTTCGTCTCTCCCAGAGAGGCAGCAAGATGCAGAGCTCAGCAGTATCCCCCTTTTAACCCAGCAGATTTATGACTTCAGCATAAAATCTCCCATTTCTTGAATTCACCCAACAGATCTTATGTCAACTTAACATTCTTTCTAAAGTGCCTGCAGTGTTTATTCAGTCCGGCCACTGGTTTATTCTAGTTAAATATCTGTTTCAATTTAAAGCAAGTTCATTGCAGGTTCTTATTTCCCCACTGCGGAGCTTTGGGATAAAAAGCCCACTTGACAGATGAGTAAATGACACCGATAAAGAGCTCCAGTTGGCCCATGAAGCAGCTGATATGGAGCAGAAATATCTGAGCTAAAGATGTTCAGTTACGAGTTCATGGGTACTGAGCTGGTGCGGACCCTGGGCCTCTGCTTTCCTATGGCTTGAACCAGGTGCCAGCCTGGATATGCTCAAAAAAAAAAAAAACAAAAACATTTCTTAATTGTTGCTGGGACTGTTGCCGTGGAAAGTGGCTCATTTACTTCTGAGGGCTCAGCATGAGCCACAAGACCCCTGGGATTTTTCAAATGGGAAACATACCTGTGCTGCCCCCTGAAAGGGGGACGAGTAAACTGCCAAGGCTGAAAACACGGGCTCTTTCATGGGACCCAGAAGGTTCCTTTGTGATGTGATTGATTCTCCTGCACAGACATTTCTAGATATTTTTCTGGCTTTTAAGTTAAGGAAGAAAAACAACACCAAACTCAGTGTTCTGGAAGGATTTTAAATTAGCACAGCCCTTCCTATATGTTCCGTGTGGTGCTGCCTGAGGTTCCTCCTGGGAGGTAAAACCCCACGGCGTGTGTGCAGTGAAAGGATGGCAAAACAACTGTGGACCCTCCTAAGGACTTTGGGAAAGGTTTGGTTTCCTTCTTGTGAGCTTACATGGGGCCACTTGTAACAGAGCTCTGTGGGCGTGGATGTGTGTTCGTCTGGGTCCGAGCCAACCGAGCTCAGTGGGAGTCCTTTGAAAGCCCTCTCATATGCCCTGAGCAGGCCCTGGACTCGGCTTGGACTGGGAATATTCACGGAGAAGGATTTACTTGAAGGAATGTTTTGCGGAAGGAGCAGATTTTCAGAGCGTGTTGATAGAAAGTGATTACCAACCTCATAAATAAGAGCGTTTGCACTGGCAGGGGTGAATTAAGTGAAGAGTGCATTAGGAGCACAGGTCATCCGAAGCCAAAACCCAAGGAACAGTCTTTTAAATCCGAGAACTTGCTCACAGGCTATCAATCCTCCCAGATACTTTAACTTACAACTGCATCGCCTGGCCGAGCTGCTCACAACACAAAGTGATGTGGCAGGAGGGAACGGAGGCTGCGCAGCCCGTGGGGTGCCGGGATTTTGAAACACATCAGCGATCTTGCACATAGGGGTAAATGTTAAGGCTGTGTAGGTGCTGGAAGAGTGGGGGCAGCGGGGGAAGCCCCCGGTTCAGCGTGCTGCTGCCCGGGCAGTGGGGGGACGGGGCCAGCCCCCACCCTGGGGCCGGGGCCCTTCTCCTGCACGGGGCTGCTCATGCTGCTCACGCTGCTTGATTGCTTTCCTGGCCTTCCCTTCGCATCGGCTGTGCCAAATGTTGAGTGGAACCATCTGATAAAAGCTGGACGTGTATCAAAGATGTGCTGCGAACGCAGTAATTCAGTCCTCATCTGCAGTCCAGAATCACCATCTGCTCGACGTGTCCTGCCCTGGTTCTTCACCGCTCGGCGAAGGCCGTGTAAAGCATTCCCCTGCTCCGTCTTCCACCCCGCTTATAAAACAAGCCCAGAAACCTGATTCTCCTCTCGGCCTGCTGCAAGTCGCCGGACTTTTATTGATGTTGAGAGAGGAGAAGTGAACCTGCAAGGAGTTGCACAGCTCGTGGAAATCTCAGAAAATGACCAGGGCCCCAGAGGGATTGATTTATGGGGAAGGATTAGAGCCTGGATGTATAGCTTGGCTTGGAGAGGTGAGTTAGAGAAGTGGACATGATAGCAGCCTGGAAAGATATCAAGGGTGTGGACACAAAGGATTGAGATGAAATATGTTAGGTGGTACAAGGAAGTATGACTAGGAGCAAAGGAATGATATGGAAGAGGGGAAGCCAGTGCGTTATGAGGTGAGAGGGATTAGCTCATGGCCAGTCCCACAGGAGGGCTTGGGAGAGCTCGGTTATCCAGGAACAGAGCTGGTAGGCAGCCTCACCTCCTGCCACTTGTGTTCATGCTTTTTGACCTAAAATACAACCTACAGGCATCGCTCCATCTCCTGCATCCCTGCCGCTTGGGGAGCTACCCGGCTCTTCCTGTCTCTGGAGCCATGGGCACAAAGGAGAGAAGAAATGAGGGAAAGGACGGAAAGAGAAAATAAGGTGAGGCAGGTACAATTTTCACCCTGAAAACAGAAAAATTGGGAATTTCACATTGTTCCCATGAGAAACTGGACAATGGGGATTTCTAATTTAACTAGTTGCTTCATTTATTCTGTTGAAATGCCATTAAACCCAACCATTTTTTGCCAGCTGGACTTTGGGCTTTCAGAACAATCACAGACTGCATGTGGGTGTAAGGGGCAGTTTTTGTGCGCTGTCCCTCTGCACAGCATCATGCACTATGCAGTTCTGGGAACCTGGGGGTCCCCTCTCAGTAAAAGCAAACACAAGTATTAAAACAGGGGGAATGCAAATCATTCTGATTTTTTTCTGATTTTGTTTGTTTGTTTTCTACAATAAATTGGGAACAAGACATGATCCGTAATCTGTAAAAGATTTTAGTCTTCAGTATGTGTGACTATGGGATCTCATGTATTTTTCATCTTAGACTGCACAAATCTCTATTGGCGTGTAAAAAGAACTATTTGAGACAATCTGAGAACGGCAATACTTTATCTTAGCCAAGTTATTCATTAAAAAACCTCTGCATATTCTTACGTCATGCATTAGGAAGCTATTACTAATTAGGGACAGATGAATCAATTCAGATAAAATTAAATCCTGTTTCAACTTTTGCCCCAATTTCAAAATGATTCCTTTTCTGCAGTTTGCAGAAGTTTGCCTGGAGTGCTTGCCTTGCTCTTCTCACGGCTTGTGCTGCATTTTGGTGGCTCTGGCTTGCAGGCGGAGGCCTCAGCTTCTTCAGAAGTATAGGCGCTGGGATGCTCTCTGGCCTGCTTAAATGGAAGCAAAAAGAAGAGCTGTGCATACT
Source organism: Anseranas semipalmata (assembly GCA_013399115.1). Taxonomy (NCBI): domain Eukaryota; kingdom Metazoa; phylum Chordata; class Aves; order Anseriformes; family Anseranatidae; genus Anseranas; species Anseranas semipalmata. Next base: position 444,643 of record VXAA01005480.1, read on the forward strand.
TAGCAAGGAAACCTCAGACTGAATAAGCCTCTAGGGGACATGAATATAAACCAAAGCTTTAGTTTGCTGCAAAAAAATGGAATTTACATCAATCAAAAACCTCTTAAGAGATTTCCAACCCAGTTTTACAGACTCGAGGAGCTTTGCAGACAGGATTCCCACTGGCTGGGTCTCTGCTGGGTCACAGTCTCTGCTGGCATCTCTCTTTGCCTCGGCAGTTAGTCCGAGCATCTCAGGCCAGAAGGCAGCACAGCGCTAATCGAACAGGATCGCCTGCTGACACCTGCCAAAGCACCTCACTCCGTGGTTTCTTCATCAAATCAAATCAAATCACCTGTGGTCAACGGAGAGCGTGCCTATAGGATGGCATCCGGGGAAAACTTGGCGTGTCAACATAAGTACCTTTACTGCTGATTTATAATCAGGCACGTAAGTGGAAAATTAGGTTTGCAGAGTTCGGATAAACACCAGCATTTTTACCCCTCACCAAGCTGAACCCCCAAGCTTTCTGAAATTCATTTATCACCGTGCTCCCAGCCTCCTTGGGAACCGCTCCACAGCAAGCAGGGATAATTCTGTATTCCACAAAGGTTCCTCACCTGCTGCTGAATGTGGGGAAAGCTTCTCCAGCCATTTCCCTGATCAAGATTTGCTCTTCCCCAAATACAAATCTGTCAATAAGATATTGACAGCAATCTGTCCTTTTGGACAGAGAGTTGAGGAGTCCTCATTAACAGTGAGCATAGGTGACAGTCCACGACAAATCAGTGTTTGAGTCAGGCTTCAAGTTTTACAAGCTGGTTTCCAACACAGTTTCTAACAAGGAAAACTTGATATTTTTCCCAGAAAAACATATGCAAATCTCATTTCTTTGTTTCTTGCTAAAAGTTTTATTTTGCTGCGTCATCCTCCTCGGAGTGTTAGCAGCTTGGATGTTTTCAGGGGTGGAAAGGTAAAGAGAAAGATTCAAAAGAAAAGCGCACGTATGTATACGTCCTGATGTACTCCTTAGCCAAATCTTGGTTAGTGTGCTGTTCACAGCCGAGATGACTCACAAACTCATATGGCCGACATATTTCCTGCCCTGCCTCCTCTTAGGGGGACAGCCCCTTAGGATGGGACTCTTTTGGGGGGATTTCCATTGTTTTTGGCTGAAATTTCCAACTGAGGAAGATGTTAAATCCTCAGTTTCCACCAGTGTAACCCCCAGCTTGAAGCAGGGCGCCTTTCCCCAGGGCTGGGGCTGCCTGGCTGCTCCGGACTGCAGCAGCCCTGGGGGATGTTCCCCAGCTGCGTTCAGGAGCCCATCAACCTATTTCTGCAGTAAATCCCAAGGAGCCCACCCTGGAACACCCCATTTTCCAGCCATGTCATGCTTTGGCACGTTGGCACGAGAAGGAAGAGTGGCAGGGTTGGGGGCAGTGTGAGCGGGGCTGCTAACGTTGCTCGGTGTGGAGGAGCCCCAGGCTTCCCTGCAGACTGGCACGGCACTGCCCAGGGCTGTTCGAGACAAGATCGACAGTGTTCAAACTTATTTTGGAAGCCGCCTCGCGAACATGCAAAGAACAAACCGCAGGAGGTTGCTGGGTTCATCCTTGCAGCATTTGCGGCTCAGCCTCGACAAGGCACAGGGAAAGCAGTTCTGCCGTAGATGTGTGGGGAAAGGGCCAGAGATGTTAAGGCAGCTTTCCACTTCCCATCTCATTTGCGACGTATGCTGTTTAGGTCTGACTCTAGCGCTGGAGCTCTCCTTCCCCTCCAACCAGGCTCTGTTTTTTGTAGGAATAGCAAGAAGGTTTCCAGCCACCATGAGCCCATGCCAAGTCTCCAAACAAATCTGTTTGAAGGTTCCTGGTCTGGTAGTGATTAATCCAAGATGGGGGGAAAAAGAGACAGAAAGAGGGGGAAAAAATCAAGATAAGAAAACCTTTCTTGCAGGAATATTGTATTGAGATTATTTAGTTTTTTTTTTTTTTACAAACTCACTAGGCTCTTGCAGTGTGTTCATCTCCAATTTGCCTGCGGTAAACAACATGCCTTTCAATGAGGCAGGAAGAAACTGAAGCTTGGTTCAGGCTGTCGCCAAAGCTTTCATTCCTGTGCACGGCCTTGACAGCCAGCAGCAAACACACGCTGCCCAGGCACAGCACTGCGGCCCAGGGGAAGGGCTGGGGGACACCTTGGTCACCCCTGGGCACAGAGAAGAAACCTTCCTGGTCCAGCCAGTGGCTGGAAGGGCTCTGTCTATGAATTAAATTGATTAAAGTGTTTTTAAAACCGCCTTTACATGATATCTTGGCTTCCTCCTTGGTGAGACAAAAGGAAGAGCACAAGGAGCATGTGGGAATGGGGCCACTACAGCAGCATTTGATTCATTCTGCTGATGCTTTTTTTGCACAAGAAGTCTCCCATGCAACAGAGTGCAGCAAGTTGGGATTATTCGCAGGCTCGATTCCTGGTGTGGCAGTTAACAGCTTTTTATGCAGCTGTAGGGAAGAAATCCAGCCTCCAGGTTTGTGGTTCAGGGAGAGGCACCACGAGAGCTCCTTACCTGCGCTTTGCAGAGAAAGCCAGTTTTCTTCCCCAAAACCAGGGCCATCCCCACCGTCTGCTTGCCCTCCAGGGTGTATTTTTGTAGAAAAGGAGCTTTTCTTCTCCTCCATCATTGCCTGCAGTGGTGGAGAGCCCATAGGGTTGTACAGAGACATGGGGAATATATAGGGTTAAAAGCAGCCCTGGCTCCATTGAAAGTGATTGCAAAATCCCCTTTGGCTCGGTGAAGCAATTTTCCCACCACCATCACCCATTCTTTCTTCCCAGAAAGGTACAGGACATGACGGGAAGTTACAGCCAGAGCTGGGCAAATAGTACAGATGTTTTATTATGAATACGTGCTGGTATTTCTGTAGCAAACTCAGTCCTGTGGCAATGCCTTTCGGCTTTGTTTTTGTGAATACTCCAGGGAGCTAATTTAAAAAGCAGGTGTGCTCACCAAAACATGACCCTGGTGCTGGTCCCGTTAGCGGGGAAGTGGAAGGTAGGACCAGGAAACTTTTGAGAAAGGCACAGACCCATCATGTCCCGGCAAAGCTATCATTCTTTGCAACAGAGCCAAGACTTTACCTCTGGACTTGCTTCCAGCTCTCCCCCGACACACTCCAGAGAAGCCAGTTGTCCTATTTTCGGCTAAGGCTGCAGGCTGCCCTGCAAACATGGGCACTGTAATTTAAACACAGAACGCTGGAAGTTGTCCTGCAGGTGGCAAGGAAAAATGGTAATAAACTTATCGTGTCCAGACACAAATCCTAAGGCAGCTGCAGTTTGGGAGGTTTCTTGTGAAAAATGTTGCAGGACATAGGTGTTTGCAGAATCTTTCCAAATAATTTAAATGATTAAGAAATTACAGTAATTATGGTCTTTCCTGAGACAACTCCGAAATAAATGCATAAATTAATAGGAGTTTGGAGAGAACTGTTTAATCGCCACTATGACCATCTCTGCACTGACAACAGCTTCTGCTGTGCTGCATCTCTGCTGTTCATTCCAGAGCCGCTGGGAAAACCAGGGTTAGCGCTGACAGTAAGATGCTGCTGAAGGGGGAATAAGGGTGTAGGAGGATGGCTCTGGGCAGCTAATGAATTTATTCAGGATGAATAAGCCCCTTGTGGTAAGCAGAGCTCCCTAATCTCCCTCTCTCATGGTGTAACTACTCTGATGGTATCAGATCTTTGCTATACCCGGCAATTTTTCCTACCAATTACCCGCCAGTTATAGTCCATCTCCCTCTGAAATAACAGGCAGGTCATTAAAGTCAAATTCCAATAGGATGATAGGGGAATTTATTGCTGAGATGATCACTGAAGCCATGGTGATGAATGGGCTCAGAAGGATTTTAGGGCATTATTTCCCAGCGTTCACCAGCCAGTTATCTCCTTCGCTCGGCAGTTTGTGTCTGTAGCTTGTAGGCTGACTCCTCAATGGCTTTTCAGTTCTCTTTTAGGGGGTTATTTCTGTATGGGGCTGTGCGTGTATCTCCAGGCTCTATTTTTGTTACAGCTCTTCTTGTTCAGGAAACAAGGTAATGACAATTAGCCCCATGATAGGGATGATGCTATTGACTGGATTTGTTGTACTTGGCACCCTGTCAGCAGACAGGTCTGTGATGAAAAAGGTGCACATTTACGGTACTTTAATCATTCCTGGAGTGCAGTGCCGTGCAATAAAAGGAGCTCTTTTGCTTTTGAAGCTGGTGAGGAGATGCAGTTTTAAGATCAGCTCCCCACTGCTGTTCAGCTCCAAGATTTAGGTCGTTCGGCTTCCCTTCCTAGAGGTGAGCTTGGCGGCTTCATCTGAAGCTGTTTAATAGCAGAGATGGATCAAAGAGAAAGATTCCCAGCTGCAGCCCAATAAATTCTGGGCACATGGGCTGCTGGTAAAGCAGGTTATCATCTGAAGGGCTGGTCAAGTCCGTGGCACAGTTCCGGCTTTTTAACAATCCCAGCCATCAGGAGCAGAAAAATGTGCAGCCACTCTCCTTCACCCAGCCCAATTTAGACCTCTGGCCAGTAGCAAGCAACGCAGAACCAAGGAAATCACTAAATTGCTATTTCTGGTGAAGAGAAGGAAGAATCTGACCACTTTTAGCAGCCCTAGTGTGCCTGAAAGCCTACCAGAAAGCCCCAGCAGTTCTTCAGATAAAGTTTTTCTCTCCAAGCCAAGTTCTTCAGTGTCCTTTTTTCATTAAGTATCTTCTGCTAGATCACTCTGCAGGAGCAATGTGATACACAAAGCAGTCACAACTGCCTTGTAGCAGCCCTAGCACAACAGACAGCCTTCTAAGAGCATGTGTGCATGCCGTGCATCACAGAAGAAAATCCAGAATATAATTGAGGACACAGGTTTATGAACTGTTTTTGCAAAAACATGATCTTAAAATTTGCAACTGTACCCTGACAATGTCCTAACAAGGAAGGGCAGGGGGCACTTCCCAGGGATTACAACCAGCTGGAAGGTTGAACCCCAGCTGTTTTTCTCATTCCCAGCAATATGATCTGGCTTAACATGCCTTTTTGTTATTATAGCCTGTGTGGATTTTTCGTTTGGGGCAGAGGAAGACAATTTCCCAATGGAAAGTGCTGCCCCGTTCCCTAGCTCTGACTTAGCTCAAGCAGGGTGCAGTCCTTGAGTGAAGCTCTGCACGCCAGCACAGCCAGGCCTGGCAGCTGTGCTAAAGCACGAGCTGGTTTTACAGAATTGCTCAAAAGTTCTCCTATTTTATGGTGGGAAGGAACAGGAATTACACATGGCATTTATTTTCAGCTATATTTTTGCTTTATGTTTGCTGTATTTTAGCTGATTTTTGCTTTTGCCTCTGCAGAGGGGTACAGAAGAGATAGGAGAGCCACATTCAGTGAAAAGCCCCCCACATTTGTCTAATGTCAAAGTAATTCAGAAAAAAAGTCAATGTGGAAAATCATTTCTAAAAGAGTAGAAGCCCTCCTATTCCAAATACAAGCCATTATGACTGAGGGAGCAACTGCACCTCTGGGAATCTCCCCGGGTGTTACAAGGAACAAATGCAGAGCAAGGAAATGGCATCTCAGCTGCATCACAAACCCACCCCAGTCCTGGGAGAGCCGGTGGCTGCTACCCCCCAGCTGGCTACTGGGAGATGTTGCATCAGCCAGTTCATCTCTCAGTGCTCATGTTTTCCCCCTATAAAGTGAGCAGATCTTGATCTGCTATAGCTCTGCTCTACATAAAAGGCGGTGGGAGGAGAGCTGCTCTGCCAGGGTCAGTTGGCCCTCGCGGATGCGTGGGATGCTGATGTTTAGAGATCATTAGTCTGATCGAGCAGGGCCTCATCTATAGCATCTCGCAGCGAGAAAAGTCCAAGGTGTTTAGAAGCAAGAGCCCTTGCTAAATTTATACTATATTTAAAATTGACCAGAGGGTAAGCGTTTGATCTGTGTTCAGCCTTTCCCCACTTTCTGAAGATAGTCACATTTGCGGATCTGAAGTCTGGATCTAATATATAGCACAGTATTAATAGATGTTGGAAAGGGTTGCTACAAGCTATTACTGAGGCGAAGTAAAAGAAATCAGATGTTTATATACAATTATGCTATTGTGCACATCGGTGGCTGGGAGAGAGCAAAGACATTAAAAAGGAAAAGTGCCTCTTTGCATTTTGGGATGGCGTCGAGATGGACAGATAACAAGAGGAAGGCATGAGAGGGGCTCAGATTTCCCTGCCACCCCTCTCGCAGAGCCACGCAGGGGAGGAACAAGGCCCAACCTGCAGGGGGGTTACCCCTGCTCGCTGTGCCTCCCCCGGGCTCCGAGGCGTGGGCAGGTGTGCGGCAGCGGTGTGTGACACCAAGCCCTCCCCTGCCCGCGGTGACAGCAGCGCCCTGCCGATGGCACGGCCAGCGGAGCCTGCTCGGCTGAGGCCAAAGCCCAGAGGGGCTGCTCTGCTCTGCACCGGTTTCAGCACCAATAAAGCAATTACCAGAGATTTTGCTCTGCTTCTGCAATCAGCTGGCTCTATAACCCACCCTGCAGACATCGGCACTTCCAGCAAAGTACAGGTACTTCGTCTCCACCTTGACCCTGAGGGCGGCAATACCTCTCTGGCCAAATTTCACTCTGAAATACGCACACATGTGCATCAGCATCGTGCTGTCGTGGCAGTCTCCTTCCAAACCCTCTAGCAGAGGGCTCCCCAGGCATCTGTGGTGCCGAGCCAGCCTGCAGCAGCGGTGCTGGCCCCTGTGCTGGAGCAGTGCCTCGGGGCACCCATGTGCCTTTTGGGGACAGCAGGACTGAAGTGTCACCCGGCAGCCAGGGAGACACCACATCCCACCCAGAGCTTGCTCCTCACTGCAGACACGGGCTGCATGCAGAAAAAATCCACCAGCGTCCCCAGGGAAGTTCCCGTCGCCAGCGCCCTGGCCGTCCACGCAGCCCATGGGAGGATGAAGGCAGCGAGAGGGAGAGGGGGGAGAGAGATAAACAATTTCCTACAGAGTCATGGCTCAAGCCCATCTTACAAGAAACACATGGTCCCTGACACAATATTTAGCTTTACTGTAACATGGTCCATTTGGAGGCTGGTGGCTGTGTGGAGAGCTGTAGTAAAACATTCTTTGCTGGTAACACACACATAGAGAGAAAAACCCACCCTTAGTAATAATAATTGTGGTTAACTCCATAAAGGCTGGAGAACAGGGTGGCAACGGAGCTTCTTCTGGAGCAGGGACCTGCTTCGGCATCGGGCAAAGCCCCCAGCTCTGCCGGTCTGAAACGCTTTTCCCAGTGAGTGTTGACCCCTTGGCTTTGTCCCATTAGACCCAGAGGAGTGGAGCCAGCATCTTTAGGGGCTGGATTTTTTCCTTCACTGTGCTGTTCCTCTGCTCAGAAAACAGTCCCGGGGAGGATCACGATGTTAAGCCAAAGAAAAAGCCTCTTTTTTTTTTTTTTTATTCAACTTTTCTGCTCATTAGCTCAGGAACTTACAGTTGGAGTTGTCACTAGGCTCCTCCTGCCAACATATTGCAGGGCTTCGCAGGAGTTACATCATTTGGCTTCGGCGGACCAGCTAAGTGGAAACACATTTGCCTTTGCTCGCGTTGCTCGGGCTCCTTCTCGCTTCTCCCCAGCTTCGCGGCGCAGAGCATGAGGTCAGGCAGCTCTCGGCGCCCGCGCAGCGCGGGGCCCCGCTCCGGGGCACCTCTCTGGGACCATCCCAAATCCTCCTGCAACGTGTCCATCCACATGGATCAGCTCTGCCTGGGCGCTGGGTGAATTGGGGAAAGTTTGGGCATTTAGCTTATCCTGGCATCCTGGCTAACCCCATCAGGAAGTAATCCCTTCTGCCTCCTCATGTGGACCGTGCCCTTCCCCTCCCAGCAGAGCCCCATGGTCAGTGCTCTCTGCTCGCTGCCCTTCCTGCTCCTTTATTTTCTGCTCTTCAGTGGAAGCCCTGCTTTGCCCAAGCAGAAATTCTCTCTTTTTCCTGCCATTTATCCAGAAATAAGTTGGCATTCTCTTCCCCAAGAAGGGCTGCAATTAGCATCAGTGAGGAAATGGCTGTGTCTAGCACGGTCCGTCATTCTGGTCCTTGTTATCAAGAGTGGAAGGAGAGAACAAAAAGGACTGGATGATCATATAAATGACCAATTAACATTGGTACATCTTTCATCTTACAGCCTCGGGGCAGAAAGTGATGTGCTTCTCAGCTGTCAGGGTACCTGCTGGTGGGATGAGGTGAGTTATCAGGATGTCAGTCACTGGGAAGAGCAACCCTTCTTTCCAGAATAGGCAGCTAGAGTTAGCGATCGCCCAGTCCCAGGTGGTAGGAAACAGATGTCCCTTGGTGATGGTAATGGTGCTAGGAACCTGGGGAGAAAAGCTGCTGGTGGTGAAAGCACGTCTGCTGAATCTGAAGGAAAACAGGAGTTGCTGGAGCAGAGAGCATCACATTCCTGAGCTTGCAAGTTCGGGTCAGGTCCTTAAACAGCCGGGTTACCAGCCCCACAAATGGTGTCCGCCAGGACCCACTTGTTACCCTGCTGTGCCTCCTCTGCCCAGCCATGGGCATTTCCAGCCCAGAGGGGCCCCAGCAGCTCTGCCCCAGCAGCTCTCCAGTTCCCAGGAAAACAGGGCACTGACAGCCCCGGCTGCAGGAGCAGCCTGCCAGCACCAAGGGCGAACTTCTCCCCAAACCAGGCATCCTCATTTCCTGCATTTCCCTCCCAGACACCACACAGGACCAGGAAAAAGGAAATGCCTTCTGCAAGAGGTTTTGCACTGAGAAACTGGGAAAGATGGCAAAGGAAATCCCAGCTAGCCTGAGCAACAGGGGAGCTGCAGGAAGTGAAGTAATGCTGATGGCTTTCTCCAGTGGACCCTGGTTATTTGCATTCACAGGGGTTGCATCATGGGAGAGTTCCTCTGCTAAAGCCATTTCTCAGCTCAGCACGGAATTTGCACTCCTGGCCCATCGTACAGGTTTTGCCTTGTCTTCATGCAGGACACCAATGGGGCCAAACCCCGCACCCCGTGTGTCTACACAGAGTGTTAATAGCTCAATGTTGGAGTGCCATACCTCGGGCACCCAGACTATGCGCTTGCTCCCTTACTTTATGTCAAGTCATTAAAAACCGGACTTCATGCCTTTCATAAAAAATAAAAAAAAACTTTTTGCTAAAGAATTGAAAACATTACCAACACCAGCCCAATCCTGTTACAACCAAGGGCAAATAAGATGCTGCAGAAAGAAATACAATAATGATACAGCTGAAACAGTTCAGACTATGACGGGACTGTGCAGTGTTAATATTACCTCCAATCATTTTATTTGCTCCTCTATTAACAAAATGACAAGGGTGGCTGGCAGCCAGCCATGCCCACAATGACTCTGCACCTTGGTGTTCCTGGCACTTTTCTAACCTCCCTCAGACCTGAGGATAAGGCACTTGTGGAAAGCAAAAGCCTGTTTAAAACTTCACCGCTGGGTTGCATCTCCTGGATGCCACCAAATGCTAACAAATAAAATATTATTTGTAATAATAAATCCAAGGAGCTGTCCCCGTTTGGAGGCCACCCATGGGAGCTCCCTGCTTCAATGCTCCCAGGTTGTAGCTTGCCACAGGAAACTCTTGGAAAGGAGGAGCGTTTGAGCAGACCTCCCCAGCACAAGCAACTGCTTTCCCTGCATCTGCTTCACAACGCGACATCGACACCAGGCTTTCCTCTGGGCTGGGGAGCCACTGACTATTTTTAAGCAAATTTGTGGTCTTCATTCATTTATTCTCTATGCTGACATTTAGCCATGAGAAAGCAATTTCTTCTGAGAATGCCCCAAGCCTCTCCTGCTCCAGCGTGGGTTTGTCTGGAGGATGTGGTGCAGGGATGGCTGCAGTGACTCACAGCCATGCAAGCCCCACAGGAGGCAGAGGAGACCAGGGGGCTTGGTGCAGCGGCTCTGGCACGTGGTCTGATGGTGCACGTTGTCCTTGGCACAGAGAGGGCAGCCGCTCAGTCCTCCTCCTCCTCCTCCTCCCTGCCTCCCCTCCGCCTTTGAACACAGTGAGAAGAGAGGATCTTTTGATTAAAAATGTCAGGGGCTTATTTGCTCAACCTGATGTGATCAGATCCTGAAATCAGGATGTTAATTACTCCCACGTGCCTGATCAAACAGCCAAAGCTGCTCACCTAGCTAGAGGTAACCTTCTGCAGCAAAGCGGTGTCAGCTGCTGGAGGCAGATGATGTCCCTGATTCCCTGCACGGTGGGTGCTGCAGAAGTGTTTCTCCATCCCAAATGAGATCCGATGGTGTCACCGCGAGGCCAGCAAGGTTGGTGTGATGGCTGCACAAAAGGCAGCTGGCATCTGAGCCTGGCTTTGCCTTGGTCTATGTGGTCTCCTTCAGATTTCCATGCTTCTGGCTCCATTTATCTTCAGAGCAAGAGCAGCTGGGGTGGTGACCACGGTATTTGCACTACGAGCGGAGTGAGGATCAGTTGAAGCCGTGACCTGGAAAGCTGGGGTTTCTCACAAATGGGATGGAGCTCTGGGTTCCCTTGTGAGTTCTTACTTGGACCTTCGGGTTGGCCTTGAATAAGTCACTTCCATGGTTGAGTCAATGGTGGTCTGGAGGGCTTGCTTGCAGAGGAGGGTGGGAGCAAGTGGGAGGAAAAAGCAGAGAATTCAGCAAACTGAAGCCCTGCTTTGGTTTTGCCACAGGCACTTTGCCGTCTCTTTCCTTCCAAGCAGGGCTCTCTGGAGACTTGAAATATCCATAGTATTGACGCCCCTCTTGTTCAGCTCCACAAGAAGAATTACGCTTAGATACATTTTTCTGCAACAATCTCTCCATCCCTGCAGAAGCTGGAAACCCTTTGGACGCCAGGCAGGGTACGGAGTGCTCCTGTGCTCTCTCCCTGTGGAAGATTTCCTGCCCTTGGCTGAACATCCCAGCTGCTTTCTGCACCTGGGGCTGCAGCGTCCTTGGGCTGGTGCTGCCCCCCCCTCCTGGGAATGACTACAGCCTCGGCCGATGCTGCAGGAAGGCACTGCCAATTGCATCCTCGCCGGCTGGGAATTCATCCCCACTCAGCACCCACCAGGTAAGCCAGCCCCATTTTCCAAGCACTGTTTCCCTCCAAGGGCTGAGGGGCAGCTCAGTCCTCAAGCCCAGCCCCACGAGAGGTGAGGAGCACCTCATGAGCAGAAACAAGACATTCCCAGACACATTTGTTCAGTGTCCGGCTGTGGCTGCTTATCAGCATTGAGTCAGCTGTGTGGGTGAGCTCTTCTTCCTCCCTGTGCTCCAGCACCTCCCCAGGGCCATGCCTGCAGTGAAAAGGAGTAAAACCAGCCCGTTGTAGCTCAGGTTGTGCCTCATCGGCTAGGCATTTGGAGCAGGGTTCCCAAAAGCCAGTGACCCTTGCACAAGACAGAAAGTCCCCATCCCACAAAAACCCATCTGACTGTCCAACTCCACCAGTGATGGGAGGACAGGACCTGGAAAAGCTGTAATCCAGCACTGGGGGGGCACATGGGTATGTGTTCCCAGCTCATCACCAGCACAGGGAGCACCGACCGGGAATTACAGCCACTTTCCCCTAACCACGCTGCAGCTTTGCTCCCTTGGGTTCAACCAACCTGTGCCTGGGTAGGGTCCGAGTCAGTGCAAACCGATGCAGTGGGGGAATGCAATCCCCGCTCCTTGTCGCAGGCTTTGCACCCTCAAAGAAAGCAGCAGTGGGAAGGGCAGGTTCCCATTAACACCGCAGGGATGCATCCTGCAACACGCTGAGCCCAGGCTCTTCCCCTGGCGAGCCTGTAGACAAGCAGAGAGAAGGGAATTGCCGCTGCTATCAGCGGTGACTCTGCTATCTCTCGCCTGGGGCTGGCAGAGCGGGGCCCCGGCAGCCACGGGGGCTCGGAAGGGCCCCAGGGCGTTGCTCCCCGGGGTGCCGGCCGCCCGCTGCCCGGGCCCGGCGCGGTGCTCCCGGAGCCGGGGAAAACGCAAGCGTTAGCACCATCTAGTGATGCTGGCCGCGGGGCTGGCGTGGGGGCTTTGGTGCTTTGGGTGTCCTGTCCCAAGGAGAGGGTGAGGGGAGAGTGCCAGAGGCAGGGAAATCGGGTAATCCCCGCCCAGGGATGGATCCCGGCTGGTGCAAATCCTCCGGACCGTGCTCACCGAGCGCACCGCAGCGCTTCGCTCTTCCCTCGCTCTTCCACATCAGGCTCCAGCACTGCCCTGCCCGGGAGCACCTGAGGCTGATCAGGCTGCGGGGAGTGGGTGGGACCCTGGGACCCCGCCCTGAAGGTGCAGAGGGTGCAGACGTCAGCAGGAGCCCACCTGGGCTCCCGGGACATGATGGCACTTGCTAGCGAGGGTCTTGGGGCAGCAGGCACTTTTCTTAAGGACCCATTCCCCAGAATCATGTGAATTTACAAGAATCCTAGCTCTCATTTGAAAGTGCTTATTTGAAATGCTAGGAAAATATGAGCAAAAAGAGTGGCAGGGCTTCAGAAAGTTGAAAAGCCAGGTGAAGGATGCATTACAAATACTGAATTTTAGAGATGAGCTGTAAAAGGACAACTTTACTTAGTGAAAAATGTCACAGTATCAAGGATAAATGTGGCCTGTTCCATACAAAAGCAAAATTGTTAAAAGTCATGGGGATTGCCCAGAAAATCAACCCTGGCTGGGACACCTCTGAGACTGAGGCATCTCCAGACCAGTTCTGTAAAACTGCATTTTGAGCACTGAAGTGCCACCAAAAGCCTGCTCTGCCGTCACAGTGTTTTGTTTTAAAGTCACAGCTTTCAAGATAAACCTCATGGTTTCTGATACCAGACTGGGATCAGAAATGATGCACTTTGCTAACAAATCTTATCCTGGCAGCCTCTGGAATTATAACACCAAATATTCATCATATTCTAGTGTTTTGCCCAATTCCAACTGAATTCCCAAGCACCCTGTCCCCAAACAGCTGATACCTAAAACACAACTGGGAACAGGCAGGCAATTTGAGGAGCATGGCAAAAGCATGGATCAATGCAGTTATTACAATAACAGCAAGCATTTGGGGAGGGAGACTTTATACGAGCAGGCACATCCGCTCCACCTGCTCCCAGAGCAGTGGCATTTGGCTACTGTAAGAGCTGCAGATGGGTTTCAGGACTCACTTAACCTGGGATTTCCCATGTCCTCACTGAACAAGCTTTGACCACGTCACTCAGGCCTGCCTGCAGAGCAGCACCGTGCTTTAGGTTGCACTTGACGCTATCTGCAGCTCCCCTTTGCTGCTGCCTCTGCGAGAGGCAAGCATTTTGTCCTCGCAAGCAGGAGGGCAGCTGCCCAGCCCCACAGATTCCCACTACCTGGTGGTTTGGGGTCCGTGGTGGGGAGCTGCTGTGCTTGCAGCACATGAAGGCAAGAGGCAGTGCGGAGAGGAGGGCTCCCAGCACAGGCTGCTGCCCACACCTCCGAAACCAAGCCTGAGCTCTTCCTGCCAGCTCCACGCTGTCTCTCCCGTTTTTAAGGAATACACAGTGTGTTCCTAGGCTGGGCTGACAACCAGTTCCCCCTGTGTCCAGGGGCCCACTGGCCCTTTCCTAGGTGAGCTAAGCAAGCACAAATGTCCTGCCTAAACAACAACAGAGAGGAGACAGCTGGATTCGAATACGCAGTTCTTGTGCAGGCTCCCTTTCAAATGAGTCATAAAAGTTCCTTGGCAGCTGCCTCTGTGTATCTAATTGGGATCAGGTTAGGGGCAATGTGGATAGCTGAGGATGGAAAATATGTGTTGAATTTACTCCTCTGTCCCACCACTGATCTGAAGGCTTGGGAACTTTCCTGCTGGAGCCCTGTGCTACACACCAGCTCCTTTCACTCTGTTCAGAGCTGTTCAGGGTCCAGGGGCTGGTTCTGCTTCCCATTCCCTGCTGGAGGCTGCCCTTTGCTCTGCTCCATATGTCCCTCTGTATGCCCCTTTAAACCCGAGGCAGAAGCATTGCCTTGCCACGCTGGCTGGGCAAAAAGGCAGCCACAGCGCTGGGGGAGCTGGGCACAGCAGGAGGCAGCGTCGGATGCCCCAGGCACTTAGCATGACTCACATTATCCAGGCCACAAAAGAGGCGTGAGGACGGAGCCTTTTCCATCTCCTTTTTGTCTGGGAGCAGCAGGACTGGCAAACAATCCCTTCCCCTCTCGGCAGGCAGATGGGGAGCAACAGCATCCTCCTGCACCTCTCGCAGATCTTTGCTGGATAGCAGAGACCTAGCAGAACTCTTGCTTGTGCAAAGCATGGTAATTCCCCCAAAACATGCCTTTGGTGCAAACCCATCAGAATCTCTGCATGTTAGATCAGGCTGATGTTAACTGATGTGCCCTGCCACTCGCCTGCTCAGAGATATCGCAATGGAAATTGATGTGCACATCTCCAGCGCAGCACCGCTGGCGTCAATGGAAAGCAAACCCAGTGAAAAATGCTCTTAATCGTCTCTGGACATCGCTTTGGTTTGAACTGAGCAGCAGGACCGGGAAGAAGCACCACGTTTCTGCGTCCAGCTTGGATGTGGTGCCCAGCCCCATACTCTGCAGCTGGATGAGAGCGCAGCCCCTCTCCTCCTCGGGCTGGGGGTCTCATGGTCACCCCACAGCCCCCTCCCCATGGGCCAGAGCTGCTGGGATGCACAGCGAAGAGAGAAAGAACCAGCACAAATCTCTTGGAAAGAGATTCCCAGGAAATGGAGACACTAAATAGCCCCTGAAATCCCAACAGAAATGGAGCTCTTGGCAGAGACCAGAGCCATGCTTTCTAATAGATCTATATTTGGTTGAGAGAAAGAAAAGCCCCTCTAAGGAGCCTCTGCTTTCAACGCAGAAAAGAACACCCTGCTTTGAACAGAGCCTGAAAAAAAGCAGGGAAATTCTACCAGAAACCTCCTAAGAGGCTGCGAACGCCCTCCTACACGCAGTACCCTGCCCCTTGGCACAGCAGCTCGGCTCTCGGTCCCTCCTCCAGCCTCCAACGCTGCCCCTCACCTGCACTGTGAAAGAAATCCCGGGATGCCCCTGTGCAGTGCCCCGTGCCACCAGGCTCTGCTGATCAGCTCACCGTCACCATCAGGGAGGCAAATACTCGCCAGGCCTGTGGCCAAAGGAAAGAGCCGATCGCTCGTTTCACAGCAATTTCTCTGCCTTAAGCGGACACTTAAAAAGGAAGAAGGAAAATGAGCAGAGAGCACTGGGACTGCAGGTACATCTCGCAGGGCTGAGCTCCTGGCTCGTGTCTTCCCCCCATGTCCCCTTCCTGGCAGACACCTCCAGGGGCTACTTGGGGTGCGAGCATGTCGCACTTTCTCCTTTTTCCCTACAAGGGTGTTAAAGACACCAGGAAAAGCAAGGGCTCAGCTTTAATGGTCCCACACTGGCAATCCTGAGCTGTCAACACAGCATCTTCAAAGATCTTCTCACCTGGTCAAGCCGAGGAGGAATGGAGATGGGGCTGCTCTTTGCCAAACTGGGACTCACTTGGTCATTTCCCTGGTGCTGTACGGGGCAGTTCCTCAAGGATTTGGGAGCTGGTGTCCAGCTCACAGCAGCAATATCCCAGTCCAACCTTGTCACAGCCACTGGTGTCCATACAGGACCTGTTTCCATACCGGTCACCAAATGGCTGGGACTGCGGAGGGACGTCCAGGAGGGAAGGCTTTGCTGGGGCAGAGGGTAAGGGGCAAGCAAGGCTCATCCCAGCAGGGAGCCTGCAGATGCTGGCTCCGGGGGATGTTTGCAGAGCGCAGAGCCGGATGCTGGATGCTCTTGGCTCCCGGCCCGGCAGCGAGCCCCTGCCCGCGGTGGGGACAATCCAATACAGCGTCTGCCATTTGGTTGAGATGTCTTAGCTCTTTTGCTGTTATTTTTGTAAGCTTCTTCCTGATGGTGTGTGGTGTGATCACTGAAGGAACTTTGCCCTCGCTCAGCTCACACTTTTCATAAGAAAATAAGCTTGGGTTTTTGCCAAAAAGTGAAATGTGAAAAAAATATATATATGTTTTAAAGTTAAAATCTTACTATTTGGGTATTTGGAAGCTTTATAAAGGAAAATCCCAAATTTAAAATATCTTTACAAACATTCTAAAGTATTATATTGACAGAAAACTTGTTACTGTTGAAACTTCTCACAGAGGAAAAAAAAAAAGAAGAACTGTTTCAGCAGAGGTGCTGGTCCTGGAGACTGTGGCACTTGCAGCCACCAGATACTCACAGGGTTTGAACAGATGCTCAGCATTTATTTGGAGAGAGAGGGAATATCCACTTACAATAAGAAGGACTGAAACAAATGCAGGGAGGAGCCACAGTCCTCCTGTTTCAGGACATGAACCTCTAAGGGATGGGAACTTCTGGGAGGTCACTGCTGGGGTAGGATATTGGGCAATGTGGACCATTGGTTTCCTCTCTGATCTGCTCAGCAATTGTATTCATCCTAAATTCCTGAAGTTTCACAGTGGAAGTAGGTTGACATCCAAAAGGGGAACTATTGGCTCCATATTCTGGTGATCTGCGGGATAAGGAGCACGAAGCACCGACTCATCCCACCGGGTCAGCAGTGCCGAAGCCGGGCTCTCTGCTCCTCTTTGGGAGCTATTTAGAAATCATGGAAGTCAATAAATCTTTGAAGTTATTTTGGGCTAGAACCCAAAGTTGTTTAATCAGAAGCAGATGCTGATGGAGGTCTTTCCTGGAAGGCTGGTGTGTGGGGAGGAATATGGACTTTAAAATATAGAGAATTTTTATTATTGTTATTATATGCTAATGTCCCAAACTTAAAAAATATTTCAGCCATGTACTTGGATGTGTCATTGGGTGCCTTGCACTGATGACAGGCAATGGCTAAACATTTCAAAGCAGTTCAAAACCAGATGAGAACAGGGCTTTGATGAATCTCCCCCACATCATTTGATTTATTTAGGCTACATGCACCTGCAAAGTCTGCTGGATCGGGTGGGCATTGTGGATGGGGGCAGCTGGGTGACCAGCAATGGTCTTCTCCATCCCTGGTGCCCTCGGGCTGCTTTGCCTTGAGAGAAAAACACAGTGCCTTTTGGATTGCCTCCAAATCTGCAAAACTGAGTTAAATATTTCTAAAACCACTGCTTTCTGGAAGGGAACAGCCTGCCAAGGCCAGGCGCTGGGAAGCTGCCTTGCAGACGAGCTCTGGATGCTGGATGCTGCTACATCCCAGCCCATGCAGCCAGGGATCCCTGTGCTGCAGCCTCACCCCAGCCCTGCCCAGGGCTCCCAGCCACTGCCCCAAACCCCCAGAAAGGCAGAAGATGCCCTGGGCTTCCCCACATTACATCTGCAGCCCTGAGCATCACATTGATGGCAAGGGGTAGGAGCGAATCCCTGTTATTTTTCCTACCCCATAACAACTAAAAGGTGAGAAAACTGCTAGCACCCTGCAGCCACATACTTTGCTGTAAGGAGCCACAAGAGGGCATTAGCTTTATATTTTTCCCCACCCAGATAAATCCAAGACAATTCCTGGCTAATGTTCCATTTTCCTGTGCCCAAGTACAACTGTGGGAATATTATCTTGTGAATCCTAACACTGTAAGAAGATGGGTTGGCTAATAATGGTGAGCCTGACTTTCTTCTCATTCTTGTAATTTGGCTTTTTAGTCCCCCTCTATGGAATAAGAGAAAGGCAGGGAGCGTTCCCGCTATGTGGGAAAAGAAGAACATTTTGAAAATTAAAAAGCAACAAACAAACCCAAGCCACAACATTGTAAGTGCCTGAAGAGATTGAATAAGAATTAAAAACAAAGTTTTTGAAAGTGTTGCAAAACATTGAACTCCTTGTGTGTCGACAATTTTTTCAGTAACAAAAATAGGTTCACCGTGCCTGCTGGCATCCAGTGCTTCCTTTGGAGTTTGATGTAGGAGATATTTCCTACCCTGACAGCATCTGTGCTCATGCGTGTCTGGTGTCACTCCAAGGCGTCCTGCTGTCCTTAGCTGAGTTCACTACCTCCAGTACAATTAGGCTTGCTGGATGAGGGCCGTATGCTCTAAGTACCCTGCAAGTGTGCAGGGATATTTTTCAACCATAAAGTGCTATTTAGCCTGGCCCCCTTAATGAAAAGATCATGCAAACCAGATTAATGTCATTAGGCTGAAGCAGAAAACAAATGAGCAGTGGAGTGCCCCTTCGTCTCCAAAGTAGCTTAAGTTTTTCAGTGATATCAGCATTGAAACAGAAGCAGGTGGAGAAATCAATACAGACCACAGCATATAAAAATGAGACTGCTGGACTGGTATGTAGAAAAGGAAGGTGCTATTAAAAATATTACAGCTGCTATGTCCATCCAAAAGTGAAAAATAACATCTGGTCTGCAAGAAGTTGTGAAGCAGAACCTAACAAAGAGGAAAACCTCGAAGCAACTTCAAAAGGTTTATTTCCTTTTTATTTCTCACTGTCCTGCATTGCAGTTACTGCCTTGGCTGTCCTTTTTTGTCCCTCTTTAAGCTTCCTCATCAACAGTGCACAGCCAGGAGGTGCGTTTTGGCAGAGCAGTAAAGTTAGGAAAGGCATCGTGTCTGTAGATGGGTGCTCTGCACTCTGGAGAGGAATCTGTGCGTGGAGCTGGGGCTGGGGCTGGTTATTCAGAAATGGCGCTTTAGCCTCACCTCTCCCTGTCTGGTTCACGCACACCAAAGACCAGGGGAGGTCCCTGCCTCTCTCTCTTTCCCCCATCCCCAGCATCTCCTCCTCCTCCCGGCTCTTCACACCACAGACCAGCACCCATCGCTGCGTCCCTGGCCAGGCGGTGGCAGCAGGTGCAATGCCACATCCAGAGCGACGTGTGTGGGGAAGGGGACATGCTCCCCATGCCACGGATGTCACATATTTAAATGAGGAAAGAAAGAAAAGGAATAACGGAGAGAGCAGCACGTGCACAGCCAGCTCCCGAGGGATGGGGCTGCTCACTGCTGCTCCAGCTCTTGGCGAGGGTTTGCTCTGGGTGTCATCCCCGGCTCGGGCCCAGCAAGGACTTTCTAACATCCTGTGCTGCCTCCCTTCCCTCTGCTGCCTTTCCCAGGGCAATTCTGGCCTCCCACATTTCTCTGCCTTCCTTCTTTTCCTATCATCACATGCCAAGTTTGATTAAAATGTCGCTGATCTGTGCCAGCTCATGAGACAGAGGGAGAAGAGAGGAAGGAAAACAAAGACCAACCGGCTGTCTCTCTCCTGCCTTCCCAGACTTCACTAAGGCCATATGAGGTCTTGTCTGGGATGCTGCCGGGCACATTACTGGGCCAGGGGGCCGCAGACCCCCTGCCCCTCCTGCGGCAGCGCCTGGCTGCAGCGCGATGCTGGCCACTGGGCCCCCTCCCGGCTCCCCTCTGGTCCTGGCAGTGAGCACACAGCTCCAGGATGGTGCGGGGCAGCCCCGTGGTCCCTCATCTGCCTGCATCACCCCGGGCCTCCTGGTGACATCTCTGGGGGGGAACAAGCCCAGAAGTGGAGGAGATGGCTTAAGCCCAGCCAGCTCCTCGAGGTGCTATGGCCCTGCAATGCCAGGCTTCTGCCAGCATGATGGGAAGAGATCCCCACCGCCTCCTGAGCGAGGGGAAAAACAGAAAGGCACAGTCAGAGGGCTCTCATTCTCTCCCACTGACCCCATAAAATGAAGGGATGGAAATATTGGCAAATCTGTCCTTAAGCTAATTAAGGATTGACGAATGAGGCAGCATGGACACAGGCCCATGACAGCAGTGACTGATTTTCCCCACATTTCCATTCTGCAATTTAATATTCATGAAAAGACAAAAAACAAACAAACAAACAAACAAACAACAAAACACGCCACCTCTTATTTGAAGGCTAACTGGGAAACAAAAGTAACCCAGGAGACTGAAAGGATCAATCCAGGCACGGTCACAGGGACATTGCTGGAGGTGCAATGAGCCCCCGCTCAGCAGGGAGGATGGGCAGACCAGAACTCCTGCCGCGGGTCTCACCACCCCAAGGGCAGGCGGGGCTGCACTGCTCGTCTGCAAGCTGCAGCCTTAAAGCTTGCACAGAGGAGCAGCCCAGGAAGGTGCGATCAAGGCTGGAGAAGGCAGAGCTGGAGCAGATCACTTCACTGAGGTCACACTCCATCGACCCATACGCTTTTCAGATCATCTGATTTTGGTGCTTGTCTATGTAGCAAAGGCAGATGTTTTGGGTTTGGGTTCATTTGTATTATGAGGCTTTGCAAGGGTTCGCTTGTCTCTGCTGTCATCAAAGAGCCTTGCAATGGGCCCAAAGCATCAGGGATTCATGGGTTTTCTCTTTTTCCGCACTTTGTCCCTCCCTGGGACCAAGCAGTTCTGCCAGACTTTCTCAGAGGAACCAGCCAGTGCAAAATACCTGCGGGAGGGCACAGTGCTTCCCTGAGATGTCCCATCCAGCACAGCCAGGGAGCGGCTGCAACAGTGGGCAGACATTAAAAAATATCTGCTCAGCTCTGTAGTGAATGGTCCAGAAGGTTTTCAGCCACATGAGGCCATGGGACCAACGTCTGTGCCATCAGCAGAACTTCGAGATATCTCTACCGCAACTTCTGCAAGAGGGCTGTACAGGGAAAAGGGATCAGCTGAGGGCACTGCAATACTGCATCTTCCCCTGCTGTCACAAATGACCCAGCTGAACCGTGAGCAGCTGGGGATCCTCAGAACCACCCTAGAACTGCTCAAAACTCATTAAAACTGAGCAAATCTCTTAATCCCCAGGCCTGGAGAGGCAGCGAGGTGGGATGTGCAGCCCTTCAGCCATGAGGAATTCAGCCTCCAGCGCCGCACGTACACGTACATGCACACGCCTGAGTGCGTCTGCAGGTGTCTGGGAGACGAACGGCTCCGAAGCCTCGCCACGAGAGCCCTGCAGCCATGGAGGAGGGCTGGGAACACCGTGTCTCTTCCTTGGGGGATTTGATGTACTTCCAACCAATTTGGAGGCTGCCAGGTTCTCCAGCTCAAAGGGAGACAACACAACGTGCGTTAATCAAATCAATTTCGGGTTCCTGCTGCCAGCATGTGGCTGTGGCACATCTACTTCCCGAGCCGACATCTGCCATCATACAAAGACGTGTGGATGCCAGCCCCTGTGTAGCAGCAGAAGTACCTACTGCAACCATCCCACCCTGGGTGAAGCCGTGCTGGAGTCGACCACACATTGCAAGGGTGAAAGATCAACCTCATCTCTGCAGGAAGCAAATCCCAGGGGAGAAGTCACGTCTCTGGGTCTGCCCGGCTGTCTCTCCTGGTGCAGAGCCACCCCTACCCCAAGGGCTGTCCCTTCCCACCGCCGCCCTCCATTCTGGGGACTGAGCCCATTCTGAGCTCAATCCTACGAAACATCCCAACAGCCCCGCAGCCCCATCCTCTAGGGCAGCGGCATCCCTGGTGTTATCTGCACTCTTCAGAGTTGCATTCTCCTCCTTATTATGATGTATTTCGAAGGCCAGATAATAAGGCCATTAATTCTTTGGCTCATGCTGTGAACAATTTAATGGAACATGACAAGAAAACAGTGTTTCTTTCCTGGGAGTAATTATTGTTTGACTTTAAGTCTTTACCTACGGCAATAGCTGTAAGGAGAACAGCTCCATTAAAGGCAGGTGGGGACTCTAAATTCTTAGAAATAAGGACAGTTTTTTAACCTGAAAGACATCATAAATGACCATAGCTGGGCCAGTTAATTTATATCTCATTTCAGAACATTTAATGGTGCTTCTTTTCATCGCTGAACCAGGCACTCGGTGACTCTAATAGTTGGTATTTTTCCACACTGTGTCTCTTCCCGCACCTGAAGCCAGCTTGGCTGTGCTGAGCGAGCAGACCATTCCTCATTATAGGGACTTTCCTGAGGGTTGCTCTATTTTTCCCATCCTCCTTGGAAAGCCAAAGACCTTCCAGACATTTTGCCCATGAGAGCAGCAGCTGCAGGTACCCAGAAGCACGGTGAGAAGCAGCTTCTCCACAGCAGAGGAAAGGCTGGGCTGTCTGTCCCTGTCCTGACCCTGGGCTTCCTCCTCGTCCTGACACCATTGTCTTCCTCCCTTGTCTGGGCTTTAGCCCAGAAATCCCATCTCAGACCTGGAAAGCCCTTTACAAATCCCAGCGCAATCAGCGTTGCTTTGTTGCTGTGGTAAGTTTCCCTTTCCAAGAATCAGTTCCAGCAGCAAAGAGAATGTGTTTCAGGATGAAGTATTTTCACCGGGTCAGAGCTGTTGCCCCTTTCCTCAGCCACGGCAGAGGGATGCTTCCCACTCCAAAAACAGCATTCAAGCATATGCTTGAACTCCAAGGAGGGGCTTGGTTAAAGCCAACCGGACACGCAAGCACCAGCCAGACAAGCCACACCGAGCATTCAGGGCCTGATTCAGAGCCCACTGCTGTCCCCAGAGAGGCAGCCGCTGCTGTTCGGCAGCGCACGGCTCTGGTCCAGCCGTGGCCAGCAGCCCGGAGTGACAGCAGCTGCGCTCAGTGGCATCGCACATCCCCCTGTGCCCAGCGCTGGGGGTCTGGGCTGCAGGGCTCGCAGGCAGGGACGTTCTCTGCAACGTCAATGAGCAGCAACTCATAAAAGGGATTTGGAAAAAAAAAAGCTTTAATAGAGAGGGACGGATGGGAGGAGGGAGATGGGACAGAGGGGGTGTGAGAGCAGCAGGCAGAGCGCAGAGCCCTGACCTCGAGGCTGCATCAGATGAACACTTTGTACCTACTTTCCCTCCTCACATCCAATTTTTCCACCCTGGAGGCAACGTCAGCCCAGCCACAGAGGGGCCACCCCTCGGCATTGCCCCGACTTTAACCTGCCTGCCCTTTCCTGCAGCTACAGGCCTCAAATGGGACACCGGATAGCTGTTTGTCCATGTTTCAAAGCTGTACATGAGGAGAATTTGTTCTGGTGAGGGACAGGTAAATGCAGCTGAGGTGGTGCCCTTCATTTTGGCAGAGAAAAAAGAAAACAAGTGGCACTGCCACCCTGTGAGACAGCCCCAGAATGAAGAGGATTAAACATCAGGGTGAAATCCCTGCGTGCACCACGTCCTGGGCAGGGTGGCACACGGGCTAGTATGAACCCAGTGCTGGCCCCTGACTTTTAGCAGCTGTCCCTGATGCTGAGCATCCCCAGGGCACCGCAGGTGCAGGCAGCCAGGCCTGACTTGGCTGCACTGTGCCAGCAAAATGCAGCGTGGTTTGTGGAAATCACTGGCACCGAGGGGCAGCTACGGGACAGGGGCTGGGGCACCACCAACAGCAGGAGCTTTCCCATCTGGAGTCACCCAGAGGAAACAGGGTGCAGTGTGAATGCAGTCAGGGTCTGTTCCTTTAGCCTTGTTCTTTAGTCCCTTTAGTACCTTGTTCTGGAAACCTGGGGTCTGGAACCAATTCTCCCTCAATGAGCCGTTCCCAGATCCTCTGACATATCCCTTCCTTGCAATCCCAGACCCTGCTGGCTGCCTGCTGGAAAATCCTCATCAAACGTCATTAGTCTATATGGGTTTGCTGTATAGGGTTATGAGAGCTTTTCCCTCTGGTCTATTATTGTAGGGTTGCTCCCGATTGCTAGGCTACGCGGTGTTGCTGTTGGCGCGGAGGAGCACTGGCTGCGCCGGAGCCCACATGTGCGCTGGTGGGTGACTCATGAGATCTGGCCCGAGCGTCTCGGGCTGCCTTCAGAGCGTCTCGAGAAGAACATTCCCTTCTGCTGAGGCACGGCCCCAGCACCGCGGGCAGGAATGAGCCCCGGGTGGCCCTGCTTGGGACCCCCGAGCACCCGCACGGCTTGGGTGGGTGGGGAAGGAAGCCCTGCTGGGACAGCCCCGTGCAGCCAGCGCTGGGGGGCACAGCGGGGGGGCAGGACCCCAGCCCCCTCCTCACCCAACCCCCCCACCCCTCTGCATGCTCTCATCACAGCCCCGTTTCTACGGAATAGCCAAAAAGCGGCTGCACCCTCAAATCAGCCGCTCTTTGCGTGTGCAGCCCAAATGCGTGCTTTTGCCATTTCACTTGACTATTTGCAGCTCGCTTCCTCCGGCTTTTGGCACCCAGAGGGATGCAGTCCTGCTCCAAAGCAGCTCCAGGAGTCACAGCAGCCCTGTGGGTGCAGGAGCACCCGGAGCCCACCGCCGGGGGTGCGAAGGCTTTCCCTGCAGCCCGGGCGGGCAGCAGCGCTGGAAGCGTGGGGGAGTTCAGGAGTTCAGCCACGGCTGATGGGAAACGTCTCCCATCTGCAGAACTGGCCCGGAGGAAGCTGTGTCCCAGCTACTGGCTTCTCTTTAAAGTCAGACTCCCAGGTTGGATAACAAACTCCGGCCCGGCCAGCCCCACTCTGGACAGGGCTTTACAGCGAGCCCAACTCACAAAGTTTCTCCCTGCTTTCAGCCAGCAGTTGGGAATAAGCATCCCGCAGCTCCCATCTCCTTCATTTTAGCAACGTTTTGCTTCAGATATCAAAGAGCTATGGGGAACCACAGCTCACGGGCAGCTTCGCATATTTGCTGGCAAAAGCACACCTAAAGCCCAGACCTCCGCAGCTCGCTTCCCTGCCTCGCTCCCCGGTTTTCCGCAGCCCCTCTGCCTGCAGCTCCAGGCAGCGCACGGAGACACCGAGCGGCTAAAAAACTACACTGCAGGCACATGAAAGCCTGGAAACTCCACGCAGCCCTCCTGCATCTCACAGCCCGCAGCGCCTCATGTGAGACGAGCTCTTCGAGCTCGGGCCAGCCCCTCTCGCCACCATTAGTGACCAGTGGCATTGCACAGAGCAGATAATAATTTGAGGCTCGATGCTCTGGGCTCTGGACGTGCCATGTCGTTTGTCTTGAGC
Source organism: Anseranas semipalmata (assembly GCA_013399115.1). Classification (NCBI taxonomy): domain Eukaryota; kingdom Metazoa; phylum Chordata; class Aves; order Anseriformes; family Anseranatidae; genus Anseranas; species Anseranas semipalmata. The sequence goes on from VXAA01005480.1 coordinate 469,554, forward strand.
CTGCAAAGCATCTCAGAAACTGCACAGCAGCAATGGGACTTGCTGGAATTACAGCGTGACTGTTGGGCTAGAGGATGTCTTTACCTCTTGTCCCATGGGCTGTCCTCAAAATGTCCTAGCGTTTCTCTAATGTGCCCCTCATCTGTCTGCTGGATCTGCTGGATGCAATAAAACTGGGATTCCAGCTTGCACGGATTTAATAAAAAGAGAAAGGGAAAACAGTTCCTCAAAAGTCATCCTTTAATAGCAGCTGTTTCCAGGAGAGAAACCCCAGTGTGTCCTGGTTTTACAGGGCCTTGCAGGGGGTGCTATACTGTGCACCCAGGTGCTGCAGAGCAAACAAAGCCCTGGCAGGCAGCAGGAGGACGGCTGGTGGGGGTTATTTTGGGCTGCATTTCTCTCTGCTCAGGGACATGGGGTTCTGCTCCAATCCCATGTGTGTGGCTCTTTCCATCTTGTGTTGAGCAGCTTGGAAGTGACTCAGGTTGCAACAGCGAGCTGAGCATGGAGGAGCACAGTGGCTACAGAGCTGCACTGAGATACTGTCTTTCTAGTTTGCAGCCTAGCTTTCTGCACATACAGTGTTGGGGACACGATGTTGCTGGCATAGCTGTCAATCCTCCTCTAAAATCCCCTTGCCAACTTCTGCCAAATTTTGCAGAGACCCAGAGCCCTGAGGAGAAGAGTTTTGATTAACTTTCATGAGCATATGCAGCTGGATAACGCAGGAAGGCTCCTGCACCCATCCCATCACGGAGAGCAAGCCTGCGGGGTGAGCACAACCCTATGAGCCACCAGCGATCTCACATCGCTGGGTTCTGGGGCCTGGGCTGGCAGCCAGGTGCTGAGACATGGCCTCGACCTGCCATCTAGTGTTTCCCTCCTGGCTCCGGCTGCGAACACCTGCAGCATCACCAACGGCACCCCAGCACCCGAACGTGGCCAGGTGCTGCGTGGTTCCCATCACCAAAGGCAGATGCAGTGCCCTGGGCAGACCCTATAAACACGCCGGTGGTGGTGTCTGTGGGCAGTGGTCCCCTCCTGGCTCCTACCAGGGATGCTCTGAGCCTTCCCTGGTACTCAGGCAGCTGCTGGGGAAGGTTTCTGCCCCTGTCTCCTCCCGGTTGCTCCCTGGCCAGGGCTGGGTGCTCGCTACGTGTCTCGCACAGTTGCAGCCTCCTGGAGCTCAGCCCAGGAACATCTCACCCGCGTGTCTGGATGGAGCGGACAGCCTGCCAGCTCCATCAGCTCCCCGTGTCGCTCAGCATCCCGTGGCACTTTAGGATCAGGTTTGCACACCGGGCTGGGGGCAAGGTGCCCCGAGCCGGGAGGTGAGCCCTGCTTTGCTCTGGTGTTTGCAAAGCAAGGCACTGTCCCATGCCAGCCCCCACTCCAGGCAGCCCCGGCGGCCGGCTGAGTCCCCAGCTGACCTCACCCGAGCATCTGGAAGTGCTCAAGGCGGCTCCTGCGAGCGTTTCGGCAGCGGGACCCACACGGACACGCTCATCCTTGGTTAGCCAGCAGGCAGAGCAAGCAGACAGTGGGGTCAGCAGAGAGGTTGAGGCCAGAAAAGGGCTTTTGAAGGCTGTGAGGAGTTTCTGCCTTTCCTTTTTTTCCCTCTCTCTTCCCAAATCTATTTTTTTTCCCACAGCAGGGCTCGTCTTTGTCAACAGAGAGCTTGACCACCACTGCTGCCTGCCCCCATGCTCCTCACAGCTCTCATCGCTGCCTGCATCCCCAAAAGACAGCAGTGAGACAAGAACCTCGGTGTGATGCACATCACAGAGACACTTCCAAGGGACATCTTCCACCACAGACAAAGCTGTCACCCATCTCAGGTGGCTCTGCCCAGCTCCCCTCCTTGCTGTGCTATCTGCTGGCAAATCCACCAGCTGCAGGCACCTTTCTCTCCCCTCATATAGCCTGAGGAGCCCTGGGGCTGCTTGTGCTGGCACAAACTCCTGCAACCCCTCCCAGGAAAACCCAGGTCTGAGCATGGCTGGGATGCTTCAGAGCCAGGCAGAAGGTGAGCAGCACATCTAAGACCACGCTCAGTGCGCATGGCGATGTCACGCTCATGCAAAGTGCTTGTGGGATGAGCTGGGAAATGGCAAAATCAGAGCTGATCTGTGAAGCCTGGTGGGTCTGAGCAGGGTGTTGTGCCTGGGAACACACAGAGCTTGCTGCTTCTTCCATGTAAGAGCCGATCTGATGTTTCTACCACACACAAAGTTCCCAGGAAAGCCCTGGCACAGCCGCAATGACAGTGTTTTCCCCTGCTGTCAGGGGATACGTCCTGGCTCCTAAGTCACTCTGATGGCTTATGAAATTGTCACTGTTTGTATCGGATATTTGCCTTTTCTGCTATACTTTGTTCTCAGGAATTGCAGACACAAGTTGCTTATGGTTACAGAATTGTCCAGATACGATTTTCACATAGCATTGTTGGGCAAGTGCCATACTCAAAGGAAACAGAGAGTCCAGCTCAGCCCCTTGCTTAAGAATGTTTAGAAAAATCAACAATTTTGAAAATGGAAAGATTAAAGTAGTCCAAACAAAAAGGCCCAGTCTAACCGCTGCAGATCGCGCTGGAATGACATCATGTAAACAGAGAAGGGGCGGCCACAGTCATTTACAGATGGAGCTGCTGCAGGAAATAATCAGGGTTGGGTTATTTCACCCTTCAGGGATTTTATGGTTCGACCCCAAGGCAGATGCAGATGGACAACCTGGGATGCTGCCCCGTGCCCTTGCCCCCGTTCCTGCTGGCACTGCCTCTGAGCCCTGGATGGATGTCCCAGTGGCACCAGGGTGAGCGGTGCCAAGCCACAGCATCCCCAGCCCACAGCATGGGCGGGCAGTGGTGGGATGGCAGCTCCCAGCCCTCTGCCTCACTTGGGTCCAGGCTGTGACCGCCTTCGTCCCCTGTCCTGGAGGCAGAGGAATGTGCTGGGCTTGAACAGCCTGGGTCAGAGGGGGCTGAAAAACAAAGCAGCTTTGGGAAAACAACCTTTGCTCTGCTCTGTCCCAGCTTGCATTTAGTAACTTCCCTTTCAAAATGTAGGAGAGTTTGACATCAGGTGGTAAATTATCCCCGGACCCTTTAGAATAACCAATTACTAGTGCTTATAAGCCACAGTGGTTTATTTGTTTTGTAAACCAGGGCCTCTCCTGCTGCTCCAGCACACATTCCCTCCCCGAGCTGAAACCCAAGCCCTCTGCACCGAACAGAAGCACCATTCATCCCCCTGCGCCACCAATCCAGCCCAGGTAGAGAACCCCCCACTCCCCCTGCCACCACTGCTCAGACACATCCCAGGACTCAGTCCCGGAGCACCCGTCCCTCTCCGGCCCCACGCAGGTGAGGGCTGAGCATTGGGCAGCCCCTGGGCACACCGAGGGGATGGTTTCAGACACTCAGATGAGGCTGGCACTGGTCCTTTGGATGTGATGCTTTGCCCCCACTCTGCCATCCTAGAACAAAGTTTTGCCACCAGGGAACTGAGCTGTGCAGCCCTGTGCCAGAACCAGGTGCTGCAGCCTGCACTCAGGGACAGCAGCCACCGGCTGGCTTGGGACAGGAGTGACATGGCAGCCGCTGGTATTTCTCCAAATGCTCTACAAAACCAGCAGGCACCAGGACATGTGGCTGATGGCCACAACACAGAGAGGAGAGCTCGGGCAACAAAGAAAAGGCGTGGCCATGGATGAGGACATGGGCATGGATAAGCACAGGGACTGTCGTCATGTCCCAGGACTTTGAGAAAGCAGTGGCAAGACCTGGGGGGAAGGGGCAGCCGAACATCTGCAGCACGCAGGCAGAGGGAACGCAGCCCGCCCAGCAGTACCCATGCTCCTGTGCTTTTGAGATGGAGCAGGGGGGTTTCATGTCAAGCCCACAGGGCCAAGGTTTTTCAGTGCCCCATTTTAAGCATGATGGCTAGCGCTGCCTTTCTCTGCAGAAAAAGCAGCTGGACAAAGCTCCCTTGTCACCACGCTCTCCCTCGAGAAACAGATGGCAGGTCATAAGGGAGGAAGAGCAGCTTTGCAGGAGATAGAAATCAAAACCAAATGGAAAGCAGCCTTTTGAGAGGTGTTCCCCTCCTGAAATGCTGATAAGGAAAGCAGGCAGGCAGGCTCTGGAGGCAGTCTGTGGAGCACGACACAGATCGAGGTAGGGAGGACATCCCTGTCCGTGAAGTGATGGCCAGGGCAAGAGTTCAGTTCAGCTCCAGCCGGTGCAGTGAGTTCCCTCAGAGATCCCCATCGGCAAGTGCTGCCATTGTCTCCCCTCTCCTCCTTTGCCTGCATTCAGTACCAGCCCAAACACAAATTATACAAAAATCATGAGCGTATTTGCATATTATCTCCAGCTCAATCGTCATCTCTCCATTGCCCCAGTAAAAATTTCCTCCATGGGGCCAGTAGGTTTGATGTAATGCTCTGCCTGCCTCTTCCCACCCATTGCATCAACGCTTCCAGGCTGCACAGCATCACGACGTGGCATAGCTTTTCTGTGCAATTAATTATGAGCCCGGCTGGGATCAAGATGCAAGGCTGAGCCACACGCTATCCCAAATGCATTCCAGATGATTGCAGAGCGGAGTGCAGCACGATCCAGCTTTGCAAGGCTGCTGTAGCAACATCTCACAATAACTCTTCACTGGTGAGAAAAGTGTGAATTTGGGGGACATTTCTACTTAGGTGCCAGATGCTTTCTGATCATGGAGCCTGCCAGAGACCTCTCTACCAATTTGTTGGTTAATCCTGCTCCCTGGGAAGAGGCAAGGGATAGTTAGACAGTCTTGACGATATCACACAGATTATGGGGATGACAAGAAGCCCCAGTCACAGACAAAGCTGCAAATTCAGGAGTGCCAAGCTGAACAGAAAATGCCAGCAAAGGCAGTGCCTGCACACACAGGGCTCTCCAGGGGCTCCTGACGCTGTGCCAGCCCAGGGCAGGGATTTCTTTCCCCACCTGCCAGCCGGTAGAAGTGAGCTCAGAGCTGACAACACGCCAGGACCAGGGCTGCTGACCAGAATTCGGCTTGGCAGTGGCAGCTGAGACAGCAGCCGAACCAGCTCTGGCAGTCTGAATTAGTGTGGTCTGGGAGACCCCTAGAGACCCAGACCCCAGACCCAAAGGAGACCCGGTACAGCTGCACAAGGCACCCATCCACCCTTAACATCCTTATCCATGTGCTGAATAACTCCCCTATTTCTCCACTTCCTTGCAAGCACATATTTGAGGATCATAGCAGCCCTGCCCTGAGGTCCCATTCATACTGAAGCAGTCCTGCCAACAAGAATGGATCAGGCCTCACACTCCCCCACCTGCACCAGTTTTCTCTCCTTCAGGAGCAGAGTTATTTGGGGGTGCCCTGTCCCCGCAGAGCCCCTGTCCTGTCTTCTCCTCCCTGCCGGGTACTGCTGGCCCCGCACAGCGGCTCTCCATCCCCCTCAGCTGCTCGGCTGGAAGCAGTAATCCGTACATCAGCAGCAGGAGTGGGTTTCAAAGCCACGAGGCAGGCATCCCAGCAGCAAAACATTTGGCAATAAATGAGTTGATCCTGTTGGAACGGCAATGAATGAAGAAATGGGTGAAAGAGCATTAATGTTAATGCCACATAAAAGTCAGCCCTAGTAACCCTGATTTGTCAAGGAGGTGCTGAAAAGCTTGTGCTACCTGGTCAGATAATCACCTTCTTTATTAATAAAAATAATAAATCAATGTCCGCCTTCCTTCCCTCTTCCTAGCACACTCGGTGCTGCAGCCCCTGGAGGTTTACCCTCCCAGCACCCATTGCTCTTGCCCCGGGTGTCACCCATCACTTCCCGCTCAGCCTGCCACGGTGGGGCTTTGCAGCTGCTCAGGCTGGAGTGCAAGGCACCAGCAGAGCCTTCCAGGGGAGGTGGCAGGAGGTGATGCGGGGACCTGTGAGGAGCCTCTGCTCCTGGAGGACGGGCACGCTTTGCTCTGAAGTTCCCCAGGTGTGTTTCAGCCCCTGGGGTGCAAGGCTGAGGCAGGGGCTCTCGCAGCCACCACCTTCCCGAAGGCAGCCCCTTCCCTGCGAACCCGATCCACCCCAGAAATGGCATTTCCTCCTGGCCATGCAGCTCTGGTTACAGTCGGTCATGACGCACGCACGTTGTGGTCTCCAGGGCCGCTGGCCGTAGCTGGATTCACAATCTGAGCAGGAGAAAGAGGGGAAGAGAGGAGGAGTTTGTTCCCTGTGCAGCTGAGTGGAACCTGCACCGTTTAGCAAAACCACACGAAAATGCAGTGATTGTGCTGAATGCAAAGCCACGCAAAAAGCTCATTCCATTTCTACAGCTCATCAGCCAAGCATCTGAGACATTTCTAATGCTTGTATCTCCTCAGAGGTTTTGCTCTATGCAGCATTGTCATGCAGTCAAAAACAAAAATCTCGGCTAGGCTCTGTGCAAAAAGAAGCAGGAACTGGCTTAAATTAAATGGCCCATCTCACTCTGTCAAACTCCACTGCAAGAAACCATGTGAGTTCATCAAAAAATCTGCTACCCTCACTAAGCAAATACAAATAACCCACAGAGCAGATGGAAGCAGCTGTCTAGGAAAATCTGTACTAATTGTTGCCTTGCTTGAGAATTCACGGCCTTGGTTGTGCAGTCTGAACAGCTACCGAAGTGCAGGAGCTGTGCAAGCTCTGAGAAACGCAGAGATCAGCTCTGCTCTGCTCTTAGAAGAGGAAGAGAGGTGGGAGACTGTGGGAGCAGGGGTGCCTCTATCTGGGTGAAGATCTGAACCCTGAAACCAGCAGTGCCCAAGCCCATGGAGGCAGAACAAGCCTTTGGCGACCCGGGCACAGCTCTCCAAGACAGGGAGCAGCGTGCACACCAGCCCGCCCTGCCTGGGATCTGCCATCAGTGCCATCACCACAGTATCTGGATGCCCCCTGATTTGTTCCAATGACACCTGGAATCACATATTTGCTGACAGACACTGGACAACTTCAAACACTTCTGCACCTGCGTTACCCCAGCTGGAGGATGGAGACATCCTCTCTTCATTGAGCTTAGAGGAGTGTTCAGTGCCGGGCTCCGTGGTTCAGGTCACCTTTAAACAGGGCTAAAGAGTAATTGCGAAGTTTCCCTCTGCTCCAGAGAGAACAGCGAATGGGCTGGCTGCAGGTGCTGCAGATCTGGTGGGACTGAAGGCTTCAGATGCAGAGGCCAGCCACCCCGCACATGGGCAGGGAGGCACCACACAAAGTCCTCCTTTCAAAACCAGTCTTCAGTTTTCGATGCCCAGACACCTCTGCCCAATTTGCTGTAGTATTCTCAGGCACATTTGCTGCGGTAGAGGCAAAGAAATTGCGCTGGCCTCTTTCATTCTGCAGGCTGAGCTAGAAGCTGAAAGCAGGCAAACGTGGGGAGGTTCAACCTCTCCACCAGCATTTCTGTGCTTAAATGGAGTCACTGACTCTGCTGGGGTTGGCTGGAGCTCAGGAAAGAGAGATACTATGGGCTAATGCAAATGGGACAAAGACGACTGAACATAATTAAGGCCCTAACAGCAAATGTTGGATGTGGGTTTAATCTGCCAAAAATCTCCTTCATGACATCCCCACAGAGGTATAAAATGCTGAGCAAACCTGGAAGAAAGAAGATAGCGCTTTTCATTTCCTAGACTGATTTATGCTCTACAAACAGTATCACATGCTGTCGCTGACAATTTCATGCTGAGTTACTTATGCTGCCTTCCCGACATAACGATACGTACAGATGGGAAGGAGATTTGGTGTGCCTCAGAAAGAAGCAAGGGAATATTTCTATTTGACAGCTTGTTTTCTTTGGTCAGTGCATCGAAGGTTTTTAGTTCATTATTTCATGTCTAGGCTCAGTTCCCAGCCACCAAAGGGACAGCTGAAGTCGTGGGTTTAGATAGAGACTGAAATACTTCTCCTAATTCTGCCTTAGCAAGTGAGCAAGATGTGCCTGGGGAATGAATTAATGGCTGTAAACTGAGTTCTGAAATCCTTTTAATTGGTTAAAAAAGGGGGACTTCAGGTCTGAAGCACTTTCGGAGCCAAATGTCCTAAGGTAAGGGGCACAGGCACTGGTCTCACCTGCAGGTGCTCAGCTGGGGCTGCAGCCCCAGGGAGGAGGAGCTGGTGGGAGTGGATGGAGGAAGAGGAGGAGGAGGAGGAGTGTGGTGCAGCAGTGGGAAGGCAGCAGTGGCACCAGCAGGGACCAGCAGCTCCAGCTCCTCCGCCTGGGTGCCTTGCGCAGTGCCCTCGCTTTCACCCCACCTGCCTAATACCCATTCATGATTTAGGATTAATCTTGGCTTCAAACAGGGAGGCTAGAACTGTAACATGATCTGCAATAGCAGAGGGTAAGAGCCTGTGTAAAGAATAGCAGTGAAGGAATAATATTTTCTTCATATGGCAATTAGGAAAGTCAAACTGCAGCATCAATGAGAGGCATGAACATTGCAACCCCTTTCTGTGCTGGACATGTCATGTCCCCGTGGGTGAGCAGGGAGCTGAGCCGGTGAGAACAAGGGTGGCTCCAGTCCCTAACACTGGATCAACAGGAAAAAAATATCTGACTGCTGTCTGCTAGGGCCCAGGGCCTAAAGGCTACATTAAACACCCGACTGATGGAAACGGGTATGATTCAGGTCCCTAAATATCTCTCCAGGGCTATCTCTGGGTCTCTGTGACACAGGGGGCATTTGGACAGGAGAATCCCTTGCAAAGAGGGGGCTGATGGAGGCTGGCTGTGGGGCCCCAGAAGCTGCAAACACTCAAGTTCTCATTTTCACCCCTGTCTCCCCCTAAGGACTCGCTAAAAGCCAGCAAAGCCTTTCAGGATGCTGAGAGCAAGGCGTGCAGGCTGTTTGCGGTGTATCACTGAAAGGCCAAAGCTGCCTCTCTCTGAACATGTCAGGAGAAGCTACTCGCTGCCACCACCGAAAAGTCCTGTAAGGCTTCAAGACATCACCCCACAGATAGTGTTAACATCTTGAAAAGGTCAGGTTAATAAAAACATACATACACAGAATGGCTGAGGTGTAAACTGTCTGCACAGATCGCACGTGTAAGTGGGCATTCGCTGAGCATGGGCACCTTGCGCTCAGCTCGACGTGGAAGCATGGAGCAGGGACAGGAACCACATGGTGCTGCAAGGAGAAGGTCATATCCTGGGACCTGCGGACCCAATTTCTTCTCCTGTGTGTCTGCAGTGCCCTTGCGTGTGCCTCTGCTTCAAGCCAGCTACGGTTGTTACATGCCCACGTTTGCAGGCCTGATGTATTTGCTTTCCAGGAACATTTGTGTTTCGTTGTTTCCAGTGTCTAAGGAAACTAGGTTTTGGCTTTGATAACCCACAAAAGCAGCAAAAATCCTGTTCCTTCAGAGCAAGCCTCACCAAAGCCTGCTGGAGCGAACAACAGATTTGCATTGGCTTGAGTGAGCATTTAATGGGGGCCTGGCCGTCTCCTGCAGTTATGGCACACTTTGGGATGCAGGGAAAGCATATCCAAGTGGGCTGGCTGGACTTGGGCTGCCTTGGTTTGCTGTGAGCTGCATCTGCTGCAACGTAGAGCGGCCAGCAGCTGTCCAAAAGCGGTGCCAGGGGAGCCAGGTGCTGTAAAATTCACGGTCCATTTCAAATAATGGCATTTGAGAAGGAAGCACACATTTTGCAAAAGCCTTGCAGATCTCACTAGCTAAATGACTGAGTGTGCACCATTGCTTAGCCCCAGGCTCCGGACAAAGAAAAAGTAAAACCAGGGCTCTGGCATCCCTGGAAAAGTCGCTGCTTCTTCCTGAGCCCCCTCTTTACTTGCTGCCTCTCTTTGAAGTCAAAGACTCTGGAAACTCAGTGTCCATCCCAGAGGGACTTTGACTTTGCCTTAGTTTAGTAACAGAAAAAGCTGACAATACTCATGACTGCAATCACCATTCTAGTTAAAATTCAGCTAGGTGTGAGACAATGATGGAACCTGGGAACTTCTACAGGGACCTGGCTGAGGTTTAAGGCCAGTGGGTTCCCCTTTGCCTTTTAAGCTGCACCTTGATGTGAGCAGAACTTGAAGCAAGAATTCAGGGGGCTGTGTTCAAGCTTAAACGAGAGGAAACGCTGCATATTTGAGATGCCTGCAGATAAAAGGCTGGGGTCTGGCTGCCTGCAGGAAAGCTGCACTGCTGGGACAGCCAGGCACTGGGGACACTGAGGTGCTGCTGGCTCAGAACAGAATATCCCGAGTTGCAAGGATCATCGATCCCAGCTTGAAGGTTGGTTTCCCAGCATCACTAAAGAGAAGCACCCCACCTACACCCCCCAAACACCTTGCACATCCTCACAGTTCATTCATGCAGATCCAGAGAAGCAAGGGCTCTGCTCTGAGGAGGCTGAGGGAAATGGGGAGCACCAGGTATTGCTTTACCTGCAGCAATCAACCCCCCCCCCCCCCCCC
>VXAA01005480.1:483266-500787 GCA_013399115.1 Anseranas semipalmata
GGGGGGGGGGGTACGACTGCATGTTGCAGGAGAAACCTTCCCTATGAGCTGACAGCAGCAGATGCAGCAGAGCTCTCAGCACCATTCCCCGGCAGTGCAGAGTGCTGCAGCCCCTGGGGACCACCGCGATGACACCACTTGACCAGGGGGCCAGGCACAGTTTGAAGGAATTAGTCAGATACAGTTTACACAAAACGAATCAGGCACTTCCTAGGGACTAGAAAACCCTCCAAACTAATAGCATGGGAGGGGTGGGAAGGGTTGCAGCCAGACAAGACTTATTGAGAGTCTGGGTCAAACTCTTCTCTGAATCAACATAAAGACCTCAAAATTAAGTCTCATTCAGTTTCTTCAGAGCATCAAACTCCTAATAGTGAGGGGGTGGTTTCCAGCCTCCTGTTGGGAGTGCAAATACAGCTCAGCCAAACCCATTCCAGATGTTCTACCCATGCTGGAAAGGAGGGAGGAACCGTAGCTGCAGCCCCCCAGGGCTATTTGAGTTGTTTTAGAGATGACAGTGAGTGCAATGCATCCATCTCCCTGCTCAGAACAGGTAATTGGCTGAAAGATTTTTTAATTGTGTAAGATTCAACCCAAGACAGGCACAAAAAGGGCTAAATGTAATTTGCATGGGAGCACATCTTATTTGTATGGCACCAAGGCCTAGGAGGGCTTGTGTTTCATCCCACAGGCAGTGTTCGAAGGCCCTTCTCTATCCTCAGTGCAGTTTATCCCTCCCAGTGGAGTGGAAATCTAGCTCCACCCAGGGCAAGAATGAGACCTGGCTGGAGGAGCAAAAGAAGGAAGGGAAATCTGGCATCTAAAAGATTTTATTGAGTTTCTAGATAGTCTGTGCTTTTGCTTCTCAGTCCATGCCAACCAGATATTAATATTGCAGGCCACTGCCCAGCTCCACACCAAGGCTTGTCTGCAACACCTTCTACATTCAACAGAGCTGCTATTGTTCTGCACAGGAGAATTTGGGATGAAGTGACTGACCTTGAAAATGGTCACTTCTGTCCACACACCACGCAACTCCCACAGCAGCTCAGAGTTCAAACAGCGAAAAATGCAAGAAAAGGGGGCAGAGAGAGAAGGAAAGAAAGAAAGAACATGTCTGGCATTCAGGCCTGGGAGCAGCAGAGGCAGCATTAGCAAAGCATTCCGCCTCGCACAACCCTCCCTGCGTTACATTTAACTGGGTTTTGGCAGCAGTTTCACCCCGGTTCCCCAGCCGCTGCCTTTCCCCACCCGCTCCGAGTGCGCTTTCGCGCAGACACGCGTGGGTACCTCCCTACCGCTGCAGATCCCCGGGGCGGGGACCAAGAAGGGGAAACCAGGGGACAGAAGAGATTTGGAGGGGGACCCAAGTGATGGGGGCCGGGGGCGGGAGGGGGGCTGAGGACCAGGGCGTTGCCAGGGCGACGCGCGGGCGCAACCAATGAGAGGGCGGCGGCGGACGCGCGGTGTTAGGGCGCCACCTGGCGGGCGCGGCGCGGAGCAGCGCCACCGCGGGCCCCGTCCGTGCCCGGCCCCGGGACGCCCCCGGCCCCCAGCGGCCGCAGGGCCGGGAACCGCGGCCGAAAGCCCCCCGCTCACCCGCAGGCATGCGCTGGGCCCTCCCCGGGCAATCCCGGGCAGCCGCCTTAGCAAGCCAAAGCTTCGGTCTGGTGCAGCTGGTTTCCTCCGTGCAGAGCAGGGGGTGAGAGTCAAGGGAGCTCGCCTCTGACCTTGACAAAGCCGGTGGGAAGCTGAGGTCCCACGTTTAAAAGCTTTGCTCCCTAGCACAAGCTGGCCATCAAGTTAACAAGCCACAGGCTTCCTCCGTTCCTCCCCCAAACTGCTTTGAGACAGGTGCAAGCTCTAACTTGTTCACACTAGGAAACGAAGCAGATCAATGACAGCTGTGCTCTCTGTTCCTGAGAAACCTGTCCATAGCTCTGCCTTCTTGCTCTGGTTCCTAACCAGAGTTGTTCTTATTCCTCTTCAGATCATGCAAATTATGTAGACACACCGTGCCCAGGGAGGTTCCCTTTCCTTATGACACCAGGCTGATGCTCTGGATTTTGCTTTCAGGTTGAATTTTTCCCACGGGAAAAAGAAAAATGCTGTTTATTCAGCACTGTCAGGAGTGGAAATCCTCCTCCCCTCCCACCCACCCCCAGTTCTGGACTTACAGGAGCTAGAACCAAAGCTCTATGGGAGAGGGGTTACACTGCACAGCAACAGGCATGGAAACATTTGGCCTCTCAGCAGAGCAGAGAGCATTGGTGTAGGTCAGGGCTGGTGTCGGGGAAACAAACAGCTTACACTGTGAATTTTTACATGTGGGAGATAACTGGATATATGTATATGTGGAGGTGAATGACAAAACAGAACTTCTGAGCTCTCAAGCAGAAACTTGTTACTCATGAACTGCAACCCATACAGGCTGCTTGCAAATTTTGATAAGAAGAAAGTGACATATTATGAAACCTATGATTAAAAAAGAGACAAGAGACAGAACCACTGATTAAGAGGCTGATCACACATTGTGCTTTTGCACACAGACTATTCAGATTGGGAAAAATGGGGACTTATATTTCTGGAAAGAAAACGAGGCAAAAAGCAGTGTCCCCGAACTGGAGAAGTGTCCCTGGGGAGAAGCAGGGGCCTGGGAAGATGGGGAGGATCCGGGCAGGGGATACCCAGGGACCTTGGCCGCTTGGCTGAGGCGGATGAACATAGCACTGGGGGGAGCAAGTGAGTCACCGTGAGATAAGCGAGGTGGTTGAAAGCTTGGATCTCGCTGATAGATAAACCCCAGTATCCAGAGCCACGCTGGGTTGTCATTTACTCTGTCTTGCCCATGACAAGAGCATCCGGCTCTGCCATACCCCTGGTTTTCCCATCTGTGCTCAGAATCAGTACCACCCCATGTACTCCAAACACGCTGTGCTGTTTTTTGCTCACACGAGGGGGCGAAGGGCTCCTCTCTTTTGCTCTGGTTTCCCCTCAGCCCCTTTGTCCTGGCTCTCTGCCTAACCCCTCCATCAAGCCCCTGAACTTCAAGTCCCTGCCCGAGTGGCCCTGCCCATCCCCAGCATCCCCGTGCCCTGCGGGCCGAGCACAGTGATGGAGAGCTGCTCCTCCGTGCCCCACAGAGCTCTCTGCAGTGACAGGGGACATGTATTTGCAGGCCAGATCCCCGAACCAGGGCTTCTTATGGAGATGCTCAGGCAGAGGCTGTAGAATGAGTCTATAGCTTTTGGTTTAGCTCCTTAAGGACCCGGATTTTGACTTTTAAAACACTTTTGTAAAACTCTATAAATAAATCACATTCTGTGCACTTGAGTCAACATTAGCCTAAAAACCACCCTCCTTACAGCTCATGTCAGGCAAATAAGACAGGCTTGATAACTGGAGAGAGTGATTTATAAAGGCACCATATGGGAGCTTGTCTAAGAATTATAATTGATTAGCGAGCGGCAGAAATATTGCCTTGGTATGGAGCATGAATACCTCAAAGGTTTAGCTCCTTCAAGAAGCCTGGCACTACAGTGGCTCCGGTGTTAAATCCATCCCAAGCCCCATGAAATCCCACTCCACCCGCACCCCAGCAGCAGCCAACTCCTTGAGGGGCTTCTCACCCTGCCACTCAGGAGCAGCAGCGCTGATAACTCGAGGACAGGATTCATCCAAGGATAGCAGAGGTGGGTGTGCAACTGTAGCAGTCCATCTGCCAAGCCCTTTTGATTTTCCTGGTTCTCCAGGAAGAACTCCTGGTCTGGGATCTGTCTAGACACTGCAGGCAGGTAGCAGGCAGTGGTTATTCTCATGGCAATACCACCGGGTGCTGACAGACAGTCCCAGGCAAGCAGGGAGGGAAGGGAAGCACTGTGGCTTCTGTCTGAATCAGGGATTTGGGACTCAGAGAGAGCGAACGAGACCCCACAGCACAGCGAGCACTTAATACGTGTCAGATTCATCCCCTCCTGCGCTGCAGCTTACACGGCTTGCCCAAGGCTGGCCTGGTTCTCGGCACAAAGCTGGGTGTCTCTCGGCACAGTCTGCGCCCCAAAGGTGCTCCATGACAGACCTGAGGCCTGAACGGCAGGAAGAGACAAACGCAGGACTCCATTTTAGTGCGTGACAAAAATTCAGATTTCTAGCAGTAGGTAGCATCCAGTGCACATTAGACAAGAGTTGTTGAGTTAATTAGAAATGTATATTTGATACCCAGTCTGAACAGGGCCCTGCACGCTGCTAAGGTTTAATAATTGATTTGTAATTTATTTGCCCATTAATTCTTCCTCTTTCAGAGCGAAGCCAAGAGCTCACGCACACTCGTCCATCATCCTGGCCAGCGGCGCTGCAGCCCCTGCTCCCACAGAGCTGTCGGGGGTGACAGACTGGCGCCTCGTGCAGGCTGTAATTAGTTACTTACTTCAGAAGCTTTTTATAGGAGACTGTGTGCCTCTTGAGAAAGATTAACAAAGGGTTTATTTCCTGCGGGCTCAGGCCGCGTGTCAGCAAAGCCCAGGCTCCAGAAATTATTGATTCACTTTCCATAAGGTTTGCATTTTCAAGGTAAGTGATTTGGTTGTTCCAGGTATCACGTCCCAGGGCCCCATTCATCACGGCACAGAAACAGGGCTGACTGAAGCGCTGGGAGCAGGTTCAGGTTTAAACAGAGGCTGCAACACTTTCTCTTGCCATGACCATGTATTACCACTGGAAAAAGGGTTTCCCATTCCCAGCTAATCAGAGAGAAAACGTAATGACAATTCCCAAGTGACTCCAAGATCCCTGGTCCCTCTGCAGTCATAGAACTGGGGGTTTTACAGGATTATTCCTGTATTCTCATTCCTTTTATTTGCCATATGTTTTCTGAACCTTCAGAGTCATGGTTTTCCAGCCTTTTACTACAAAGCATTTTAGAAGCCCCCATTGCCTTCCAGAGTTTCTCAGATTGCTGGAAAACAGCTCCAGCCCACATGGACCAGCAGGCACTGAGACATTCAGGAGCACCAGGACAAACAAGCAAAATAGCAGCAGGATGGAAAAGGACCTGAATAACAACAGTTGGCAAGCAGCAAAGTATTTTGAATAGTCATGATGGACATTTCACAGAGATAAAGATCACATTTTTAATAAAGAAACATGTAGATCACACTCTGGCTCTTGCACACAGATGTCTGTCTCTGCCCACTGCCGCAGGACAGAAGCGACAGTCTCCCCTCCCATCTCAGCAGCCCTCATCCTCCTTCCACTGGCCTGAAAACCTCTGGCTGCTAGAAAGTGCTCTAAAGATAGAGGCAACAGGAAGAGAAAAGGCGGTGATGTGGGAATTGTGTGCACACAGTCTCCAAAGGGGGAGAAATGGGGTAGCAATGACCGTGCAACGGCACCTCCCCACATGGGCATGCAAGTGGCGTGGCAAAGCCCCCGGGAGGGTCGGGAGGCCCAGGGACAATTTTGGCAGGAGCGAGGCCATGGAACAAGCCAATCTACATGTGTGAAATCTCACATAGAGCTGCTGCTATAAATAAGGATGATGGATTGATTGCCATAAATCATAACCCTGCTGACATCGCAGAGCTCTCGCAAGCAGCAGGGATGTTCGTGTGGCTGGTTGTTCTCCCTTGGCAGAGGCAGGAGGGAGATTAGTCATTCGTTGTGCTTCCTGAAACCACCTCCTCCCTCCCCACAAGACAACATCTTGAAGAGAAGGAAGGATTTGATGATTCTTGTGAAAAAGGCTATGACAGGTCTTAATCACTGGGTTCCCCAGATTCATAGGATCAAGCCCTCATACTCCCGGGGGAAGTGTTGCCATCAGCAAGGTTACTGCTTATTTTGAGCAGAAGAAAATGAGAATCAAAATCATCTTCCTTTGAGGTTAAAACCTCATTTCTACTGTGTTTACTGGGATGACAGGGTGACTATAAGGCTGCCTGTCCTCTGGACCAGATCAAACAGAACGTGTCTGCTCCCACGGGAGCTGGGTTCACCCTGGGCCACAGGCGAGGTCCAGGCACCGCTGCGCAGCTGGGGCAGCACGATTAGCTGCGTGCTCCACCAGGCTCTGCTCACACACCGCACGGGCACTGCCCGGAGGATGTCCCTCCTAAACAGCCACAGAAACCCCTACTGGGGCTCTCCCTAGAGGCACAGCGTGGTTTAGTGGCTACAACGCAGGGCTGCACAAAAGCACCTGATTCCTTCGTGTGATCTGCCTGTAACTCCCCCGACTTCAGCAGCATCCTTCCTGATTTACATCCCCATGAAGAAATGAGAATTCGACCCAGGACTGGGTCCCCCAGCAAAATACCAGCGGTCAAAACCCAACCCAACAGCCCCATCAAGGCCCCCAGCCAGCCAGGGGACTGCTCCCCTCCTGCAAGCCCCTTAAAGCCTTTTCTGCAAACATACTTTTTGTAAAGTTCAAAATGTTCTGGGCATAAATCCTTCTCCTCCCTTCCATGCTGCTGGAAGTTTGCTACTGGCTGTATATTTTTAGATTTTAAAAATGTCACCCTCAACTGCTCTGAGTGCACGTAAGTACTGTAAGAAACAAACCATATAGACTTCCTGTCAATAACGCCAGCCTCAGATGGACTCCCTGCAGCCCTGGCAAAGTAAATTATAGTCTTTCCCCCCCAAATGATGGCTGGCTGCTTATTATTGGCTTTCATTTTTATTGCCTCTTAAGGTAAAATGGTTGGAGTGACAACAGCAAATAGCTAGCCACAAATTGTCTCTCCTGCCAGCCTTCCTCCTGCCTGTCAGCAGGCTGAGGGGCTCGGGGAGAGCATCACCCTGCACGGATGCTGAAATGGGCTGCAGGCACTCAGCTGAGACATCCAGGGGACTGAGGCATCCAGGGGACCTTCCCAAATCCCACCCAGCCCTGGACACCCCCTCCTCTCTTTCCTCCCCTTGTCTGTCACAGTCCCTGCAGGGAACAAGCACACAAGTTTTCCTTGTGTGAGAGCATCCTGTATTAGACACTGGTGAATCCACAGCTAGTTGGATGGTACAAATGGGTCTAAAGGTAGGGAATGTTCCACGAGGCTCATTCCTTGCTCCCTACCCCAGGTCGGTCCCTGACACCCACCCCACTCCCCCTGCTGTCAGCAGAACAGCCTGGTTTGTGCCTGGGGACACGGTGCTGCGCAGGGTCAGAGCACCAAAGTGATGGCCTGAGCCATGCTGGCGCTGGCACGCAGAGCCCCGAGCTCGTGGGGAGCACTTCTGAGCTGCCTGAAGGAACCCCCTGCCCAAGCCTCCTCCATGGGGCAAGGCAGAAGGCCCAGGGCTGAGGACATGGGAATGTCCAGCACAGGAAGATGGCAGAGGCAGCGGTCCCTGAAAGGAAACAAGATTTACCAAGATGTGAAGACCAGGACTTCCCAGGCAGGGGTTAATCGGTGGGGTCTTTGGGGACCACCTCCACCCTCCAGATAGCAGGAAATTGTTCACAGCACGTTCCTTGCCATAAGGAGGGAAACATTTTTGGAGCAGGAACAGACAGGCCAGAGCAAGCTTTTCTCATCCAACTGGAGTCTGACGGGAGGATCCGGTTTCAAAGGATTAGGTAATGTCTTCGCATCGCCCAGGAACCCACGGCCTGATGTGTCTGCTCAGGCAGCGAGCCGGGAAGGGAGGCAGCTGTCGATGGCTGTGGACACACCGGAGCAGCCCTCCCAGCGTGGTCCCGCTCCGGGCGCTGCTTTCCTCTGGCTGCGGCATGCGGTGTAACCCCAGGGGGGATGGAGACCACCTGCCCTGCCTCTCCATGAAGCCCTCCAGCCCCGCCTGGTGGCACAGTGTCCTTAGGGACCTTCAGCTCCTTTCTCACCCCACCCAGGGCAAGCAGAAAGCAACTGCTGGAGTGGTGAGAAAGGGGCAGGGGACCCCAGGAACGGGCTCCGGTGTGCAAAATTCACAAGCAGGAGGCTGCGGGAGGACAGGGCTGGCTGGGAGCAGCCTCCCCGCTCTGCTCCCACCCTGCCGGCCGACCTTGAGCCCGGCCACTTGCCCTCCTTCCTCCGTCTCTGTCCTGGCTCTGCGGCTCTGCCGCAAGCTCCCGCAAGGTAGCCCCTACCAGGGAGAAGTATGCGGCTGCACGTACTGCAGGGTAGGATGCTTTTATGTTATAAATTAAAAGATCCAGACAAAATGAACACCAAGAGCTGTGTCCTCAGGAATCACAATGACTCAAACACAAGCTTTTTATAAGAAAATAAATTAAATGACTTGGCTGTTTTACTCATCGGGCTCGTCTACCTTTAACAGTATCCTAACAAACACTTGTGTCTTCATTTAATTTTCTTCAGCCTCGTACCCCACCATAAAGGCAGAAAGCCCGTCTGATACCTTTAATGAATTCCCATTTGACCCTCCCCCTGGGTTTTGGGTTGAGTGTTGAGTGAATGAGCTTTAAAAGCATCTTTTCATTTACTCTTCCACAGCAGAAAATCACCGAGCCAAGAATCATACCTCACTTTGTCAGTAGAAAAACAAGATGTGGGCTCAGTGGAATGGAGTTGCGTTGGAGCACGGTATGGAAAATCTTGCATATAAAGCCAAACAAGGTTTCACTGCCAGTGTTGTAAGGGAGAGAGATGCAAAATTTTTGCGGCTAGTATTTCTCGCCTGTGCCTAGGGATCTCGAGCTCTTTGGAAATGAAAGATACTCGTTTTAGGCAATGCTTCACTTCAAGCATTTAATTAACCCTTTGTCGTACTGCAAGGAAAAAAGAAGGCATTTGTATTCTGAAGGAAAAAGGAGATAAAAACCTTCAGGATGCAGCGCTTTATGCAGCGGCCTGTTGATCTGCTGCAGCAGGAAATCTCAGAGGGGGGGTGAGACGGGGGCGAGGCGACCTGCATGGAAGCGCGTCCCAGGGACAGCAGCGGCCTCGCTGCTGGGCTCGGAAGGGCCCGGGGGCCGTAGCAGGACGACAGGGAGGAAGAGCTTCGGCTCGCGAAATCCTCAGCTTCCCAGGATGCTGCAAAAAGCGGGAGGCGAGCAGGCACGCCGGGCGGCCGGGGCCGGGCAGCTGCAGGCGGCCGGGCTGGGCCGGCTGCGGTCGGGAGGGGGCAGCAGCACTTTGCTCTTGGGCCGCCCGGCTCGGCACGGCTCGGCACGGCTCGGCACGGCTCGGCACGGCTCGGCACAGCACACCCCGAAGCCCCACCGGGGAAACGCCCGGAGCGCAGTTCCCACGCCCCAGGGAGCGGGGACGGAGTGGGGAGCGGTGGGCTGGGGGGGCAGGGAGCCCTCACACCCCGCTCCGGAGCAGCTCCGAGCCCCACGCTTGGTGTGCACCAGGGCTGGAGCCCCAAACCCAGGTCCCCCGAGCTGTCCGGGCCCTGACCTCCTGGCACTCTGGGCCCCTTTACACCCACACATGGCCGAGGCACCGCGGGTGCCGTGGGGAGACCCGCGGAAATGTCACTGATGCAGAAGGCCAAGGTGCCCTTTGTGGCCCCAGCGCAGGGCGAAGGCTGCCCCGTGGGACCCCGACCCTGGCCCCGGGGCCAGCTGGGGTGAAAAGGCTGCTTGAGAGAGGTCAGGAGCAGAAAACTAACCTGCTTTTCTTTGGCAATTACGAAGTGACAAATTACCAGTGAAAGAGCTCATCTGTCTGTATTTATTTGTAGAGCCCCTCCTCGCTGCAAAGCCGAGGCATGGAGAGGACTGGGATCACAGCCCTTCTCTTAAGGATTTCAAAACAGTCTGCCGACACCTCACTCCATCTCTGTCAGCACTGGGAACGTGCAGAAATTAAGTGGCCAGCCTGGTGCCACCAAACAAGATGCATCTCCAAGAGCAAGCATCCCGAGCACGCTCTGCACCCCCGGCACAGCACCTTCCACACTGTACCCCCTAATGCATCCAGAGGACCAGGATGGTGTTTTGCAAGGGAAGCTGAAGCCCCCTCCCAATCCTACACCTCCAAGAGCTCAGGGTTTAAGGAAATCTGGCATCGGGAGGCTCCTGATAAAACAGAGTGCTCTGGACCTCTTTGTATGTGCCGTCCCTGAGCTTCTCATGCTCACATGAGACATCCCTCCATGTTCCTCACGAGGTAAGGGCCAATCCTGCACCCAGCTCTGCCACACAAGAGCCCCAAGCCATTGCATGTATGAAACATTTAATTCCCTTACAACCATCTTCTGTTATCAAGGAATCAGGGGGGAGTCCAAACAGGCTCTTTGATCCCAGCTGAAGCCAGAGAAACAGTTCTCCAGGGTGCCACCCTTCTCCTCCTCCTCCTCCTTCTCCTCCTCCTCTTCCTCCTCCCACCAGTCGTCCCCCAGCACAGGGGTGGCAGCAAACATGGCAAGGAAAGAAAAAGCCAGAGGGCAGCTTGGCTTTGCCTTTCCTTTTGTTATTAGCTGCTTTAAATATAGAAGCAAGCCCCATTTTCAAAGCAAAGCTTTGAAAAAGCCGTGGTTTTTGAGCCCACGGGTGGCAGTGACCCAGCCAGCCCGTGGTGCGAGGGCGAGCATCGCGGCAAGCGTTGGCCACGGATCCTGGTTTGCTCCACCCTGGGAGAAGGGGAAAAGAAAAAAAAAACCTCAGGAAGGGAGGTAAATATTTACTCTCCAAACACAAACTGCTGCCTGGAGGTTAACAAGACAAATACCCGGCCTCTGGAACAGGAGCCATCCGACATGCGAGTGTAGCTGGCCAGGGGAGCTGCTGGTGGGTGGCCAGGATCCGCGGATGCTCCCCGGTCCCAAGCATCTCCAAAAGTGGGCAGAGGGGCAGCAGCTCGGGGCTGGGGTGGCATCGGGCAGCGTCCCCGTGCTGGGGAGCAGCAGTCACCTCTGAGCATCATCATCCCTTGCACCCCCTTCCCCTGCCCTCCGCCAGCCACGTCCCAAGGCTTCCCAAATGAAAAAATATTGCGGCAAAGTTAGAAACACACGGATCGTCGCTAACTGAATTGAAGCACCTATTTTCCGTCTCTATTTCACCGGCTCTGTAGCCGTCGGGGAGGATTTATCTCCACTGTAAACCCAAGAGCAAGTTCAATCTTGTTTGTACCTGGCAACGAATCCAGGTGAAGCCAAGGCCACCGCTCGCAGCTCCCCATCACGCGCACGCGGTGCCGGGGGCTCACGGCACCTCCTGCTCCTGAGGCCCCGACTTGACACCGGGAGGCAAGGGGGCTGGGAAACCACGCTGTCCCCACGTGTGTGCCCAAGGACAGCTTGTCACCGTGCCCTTGTCACGGTGGCGCGGTGCCCATGACCCCAGAAGTGCACTGCTCCGTGCCGTGCCCTGTCCCAGCTCTCAGGACGTGTCACGGGGTCAGGGGCTCCCCCAGTGCCTGTGTCCCCAGGCAGAGCCGTGATGGCTCTGGACTGGCCCTGCCCGTGGTGTGCCCGTCTGCGGGATGGCCCATGTCACCCCATGCCACCCATCGACCGGAAAGCCCAGGGTCACCCATGTGTGCCCGGCTGGCATGTGCCTATGAGGGGGCTGGCCCCCAAAATGGTACTTGCCATCTGGTTGCTGGAAGTGGCACCATCCCAGTGCCACCAGCAGGCTTCAGCTTCTGGCTGAAACCCTTCCTGCTGGACCAGGCTTTGAGGGACCGAAGGTGAGAGAGGAAGAGCAGGAGGGATGGGAACCCCGGGACTGGGGCCCCTGGGCGACAGGGACCCCCTGGTGGGGACAGGACCCCACAACCTAAGGAACAGCTCAAGAAATACCCATGAAGAACAGAAGAGGACTTGGACTGGGTTATATTTTAAAATGCTCATATATTTTCTTTTTTTTTTTATCTTTTTTCTTTNTTTTTTTTTTTTTTTTTTTTTTCACAATTCTAATACAATTGTTCATCAAAATACTGGCGTTTCCAGCAGCAATTCTTTTTTTTTTTCTTTTTTCCTTTTTTTTTTTTAAGTGAATAATAATATACGGTAGTGATTTCACAGTAAAACAGACCTGCGGGAACGCCGGATATACGTGACAAAAGACACCCCCAGACCAGCCCACCCCGCCCTTCCCTGCCCCCCGAAAAAGATTTTGGAAGTGGGGGAAAAAATAAAAAGTTCATTCAAAAAAATTATTTCAAAAGAGATTTCATATAAAGCCTTTAAAACACGGTCAAAAGTTTCTCCCTCTTCTCCAGATCCCTGTCCCTGCGGTTGAACATTTACAGAGAGAAAGAGAGAGAGAGAAAGAGAGAAAAATAGAGAGAGCGTTTATAACAATCTCTGTAGAAGAAACAAAACAATCCAGAAAAAAAAATATCCAAGAATATGTAAGGGATAAAATTACATTTGTACAAAAATAGATTTTAACTTTATTGATGCTTTAGATACTTTTCCTTATCTTTTCTCTCTTTTTTTTTGTCATTCTAAATTTTAATGTATTTTATTTTTTAGCTATGCAACCCATAGCCAAGGCATCCATCACTAAGTATTGGGAATTGCTAAAGCTATTTTTACTCAAAACCACCTGCTGCTCAAAAGAAAAAAAAAACAGAACAAAAACAAAAACAAAACAAAAAGGCATCTTAAAATAGATGCATTTCCTTTGTCTCGAGTCATAAAGATCCAGATTTGGCATACGCCAATTCGGAAAGGGGTTCAGATACAATGTACTCGCTTACATGAAGCAAAAAAAAAATACGAGAGAAAAAAAAAAAACAGGAAAAAAGAACCGACTTAAAACAAACAAAAAAAAAAAAACACAAAAAAAAAGCCTGTAATTGCTACGGTTATAATATATGTATATGTGAGTGAGGATATTTATACAGTGTATATATCTACAGTACATACATGTATACACACGCACATATGTATCAACTTAAAACAGATCATGCATGCTAGTCACTGATGGGGACATCATCAGCTCTTGAGCCATGGCCCTGTGACGGGCTGTCCCTGGGCACGGTGCGGCGTGGGCGTTCCCTGCGTCCGGGGCCTGGGGGAGCTGAGGGCCCTGTGCCCATTGCTCAGGTGGGACCCGGCAGCGGTGCCCGGCCCCTCAGCGCTGCAGCGGCCAGGTGGGATGCGGCTCAGCTCGCTTTAGGACTTGGTTGGAAAGCGCACACGAGAAGGCAGCAAGGAACATCCTGGGTGGCTGAAAAGCTGATGTTTGTGCTATCTTTAGAAAATTAAAGATTGTCCCACCAACAAAAAGAAATTAAAAAAAAAAAATTAAAAAATAGATCACCCTAATCAAACCAGATTTTTGCAAGAGTACTAAGATCTGGTTAAATGAAAGTCCTACCTCTCTAGTGAATAATGTGCCTTTTTTTTTTCTTTTATCCATGTATCACCTCTTCAAACAAGCATGTAATATATTTATAGTTATTATGATGAGGAAGAAAAAAAAATAAAAAGCCAAAAGTGAAAAAGAATACAAATGAAAGACTCAAACTCATGCAAAAGCACGTTGCTTTAAGGCTGCTGTGGAGGTGTTAGTGGACGCTCAGAAACTTTTCCTTCTGTTGGGGACAGCCACGCTGGTGACCCTGGACGGGTGGGCAGGGGCTCGTGCTCTGGGGGCTGAGCACTCGTGTTCATGTTCAGGACCTGCCGAGAGCCCCACAAGCTCGGGGCAGCTGCTGGCATAGATAGGAAGAGCTCTACTGAACGCAGCAGTCGTGCTGATGTACAGCACCATGAGAGCTCCCTTGACACCTGCTGAAAACACGAGGTCCAGGACAACGCTCAGCCCTTCCCCAAAACCCTCCTCCGCGGGGGGCATGAACCACAGCAACACACTGCTCCAGCAGGGAAACTGAGGCACGGAGACACGTGCCCTGACCGGGAGCCCCTTGCCAGCAGAGCCTTCCCCTTTGCACCCCGCTGTTTGCTGAGGACACCCTGTTGCTCATGGCATTTTATTTCTATTGGGTCAAACGCTAACTGGGATGGGATGGGATGGGATGGGATGGGGGCACCTGCTTGCAAACCACAGCAGCGCCAAACAGCCCCTTCCAAACAGTCAATGAGCAAAAGAAGTGGTTCTACCCAACGGAGATAAACAGCGGTACGGGTTTATTACAGTGCAAGGCCGACTGACTCTTTCACAAAGCGCCCTGATCCCGGGGACCGCCCGGCTCCAGCCGAGCCCCATGCCGCTGGGGAGCGAGCCACCACCTCCTGCAAGCCCCTGGCCACCATGCACGGGTGTGCGCGAGCGCCGCACTGGCAAGGAGCAGCCTGCTCGTGTTTACTGGCACCCTTGCTAGATTTCATTTCTCTTGCCTAGTTTTCTTGGCAAATTCTTCCAGGGTGAAGCTGTTTAATAATATTTTCAGCGGCATGCAGGCTGCTGGAGAAACAGAGCCAAAACACTTTCCCCGCCTCTGTGGATTTGCCACTTCAGGCCAGCCTAAGGGAAAGTTATGACCTGAAATCCTGAGTATTTATTTAGCAAGGAGATGGCCTTGTTAACTGCAGGGGATGGAGCCGGGGACTCGAGCTGCCGGGCGGGATGAGGACAGGGGTGACACCTGGGTCCCCTCCAAAGCAGAGGTGGGGGCTGCTGGGCACCACCCGTCCCCCTCCAGGCACAAAGCGGCTGTTTGAGGGGCCAGCTACAACCCCCAGAGAGGAACAGGGCCTGGCTTCTCTTTGGGACCTAATACCTCGTCGCTTTGAGGCGCAGCAGGCGCGAACGCAGCGGGGAAGCCCTTGGCCTGGAACCAACCGCAGGCACCTCATCCTTGGCTCTCACCACCCCGCGATGTGCTCAGGACAGCCCATCCTGCTGCGGAGGGAAAAAAAAACCAACAAGCCTTCACTGCTTGTTCTGCTCGGGTTTTCTAACTCATTTTCTCGGGCAGAAAGCGAAAGGGTGAGGTGAGGGGACAACCGCTCCCGGGCCGGCCTCCTCTGCCTCCCGCGCTCCTGGGCATCCCCCTCCAGGCAGCACCCCTCAGCCCCACGTCCCTGCCCGACGGGGGTGATGTGGGGAGGGGGAGCCCCGTTCCTGCTTCACCGCTAATTGACATCCACAATTACCAGCCTGGCCAAGCACTCCCACTAATTGTTGCCTTGCAGTGTTTTGCGCCGCAGCTGCTGAATCGACAAGCACAGGCTCTTGGATGAGCCGAAGCACCCATGCGGGTGCAGTCAGTGCATCGGGCATTTTGTCGAGCCCACCCCCCCAGCTGGAAATGCCCCTCCAACCTCACTGAGCCGGGTCAGGACCAAAGCACCAAGCAGGGAGCATTGCCGAGGCACCGGCTCCCACTGCTCCAACACAACAGCCCTTGAAATAAAGCGCGGGTCCTGCAGGATGGGCTGGACAGTGCCTGGCGAGCGGGGCCGTGCTGGGATGCTGGGCGCAGTGGTGAGGGCAGGGGTCTCGGCAGGACCCCAGCAAGCTGGGAGAGGGCGATGCCGTGTCCCCAGCAGCCTTAAAGCAAATGCTCCAGACCTGCGCCGTGTCTGTGGGCAGCTCTGGCCCGAGAGCAGCAGCATCCCTGGGGAGAACAGTGGTGCCTGGTGCCCACCAGGGCGGGCAAGGGGGAGAGGATGTCCCAGCTCCCCGTGCCACCGGTTGTTTGGAGGGGGATTAGCTCAATCCCAAATCTTCTGCTTTTAACTGAAAGGAGAAGGCTCTGTGCAGCCACGGGTGACTCATTCGCGGGGCACGGTAAGGGCCGCCTCTCCCGACTGCCTCTCCCTCCGCGAAGTAACTACTGAGACTACTAATAATAGTTAGAAACCAAAAATAGAATTATTTCTTTTTTCTCTTCTCTTTTTCAAAAACTCCATCCTCTGAAAATAGCCAGCTGCAATCCGGCGAGTCGAACCACTCCCTCAGCTCGTCCAAACCCCACTGCCCAAAGGGCCGCGGCGGCCGGCCGGGACCGTCCCCGCTCCCATGGCAAGTGCCGTCGGCACGGGGCGCCGAGGAGGAGCGCCGCGGTGGCCGGTGCAAAGCGCTCCGTCCCCACTTCTCTACATCTACCGCAGGGAAACAGCGATCGGGTCTTTAGATGCAGCAGTGACAGCAAACGGACAAGGGTCAACGTGATGAGGTGGCGAGGACTTCAGGGGGTCGCCCTGGGGACCGCGTGGAGAAGCTCGGACGGTGTCTCCAGCATCAGGGAGAGCAGGAAGGGAAGGGGCTGGGGTAGAGGAGAAAGCAGAGGACGGAGCCCCGCGGGGCCCTGGCCGGGCGAGGGACTGACCCAGCAGCAGTTCTCTAAGTCATTTGATGGGGCGCTTCCAGCATTTCCATCAAGAAGGTGTCGATCGGCGTGTCGCCTATTAGCTTGAAGAAGAAGAGGTGCTCCAGGCATTTCAGGCCAATGGACCGGAGGGCTGGGAGGCGCAGCAGGAGCTTTGCGAACCTGGGGGCAGGAGACACGACACGGTTAGACGTCCCACTGGCAGCCCTGACCTGCAAAGCTTCTGCGGCTGCTCCTGCTCGGAGCTGGACACAATCTCTTCTGCTACCAAAGCCATGGGGCTTTGCCCAGAGCTGTGCAGAGAAATCATGAAGGGAAATCATTAATTATGTCCCCAGCCTTGAAGATCAGGCAGTCACGGTGGATATTCCCAACAAACATCTGCTGACAGCTAAACTGAAAGAGAAAATAAGACACGAAAGGCCATCCCTAGGCTGGGGTGCGCTGCCGGCTCCATGCATCTGTGCCATGCACGTGCTTTACCGCTCAGACAGCACCCCGAGATGCTTGTGGGGTGCCTGCACCACAGCCGAGGAGCGCTGCAGGCAGCTCACAGCAGCTCCATGCTTGGTCAAGGAAAAGGGAAAGCAGCCGGGGGGACAGAGGAGGTGCAAAGGGGGTCAGCCGGCAGCTGCACGATGCCCCTGTGCCACGGGCACCTCCCAGGCGGCTCCGCGCCGCCCCCGGGGCTGCTTGCACGGCAGAAACGCGGCTGAGAGCCGGGCTGAAGGCGCTGCAGGGGTGAAGCCAATGGAAGCAGACAGGCAGGAGCTCTGCAAGCAGAAGCTGGAGACAGCGCTGCAAACCAGACCGGCCACTGGGTGCCAACCCCCGGCTCCCCTTCTCCCCACCCGGCACGTGGGGCTCAGGCGAGCCCCAGGCGAACAAAAGCCCTTTCTCCCCAGCCTGCCCGGCGGAGACGCTTTTCAGGTCGCACCCACCAGGCTCTCGCAAAGAGCACTGACAGCAAGGAGCGGAGGCAGGGGGGCTGGGGAGAGCCGACCGCGCTGCGGGAGCCGGCTCCCGGTGCCTGCTGAGCCCCGCGCCCGCTCTGCAGCCCCCGCGGGACCACCCAGGGGTGCCCCCACCCTGCCCACCTGCACCCCACAGCGGGCACGAGGCCAGCCGGGGGGCACACACCCCGGGGTGCAGAAAGGGAGAAAGGCTCTTTAAACGCCCGCAGCGTGTTTTTTTGTTTTTACTGCTGCACAATCAGGGCTTCGACATAAGCAAAGGCCGGAACTGAACCAGCCCAGGGAGAAGGGGACTCTAGAAAACATACGCGTAGGGAGAGACACGCACAAACATACCGATATTATACATGCATGCACACTTCTCTCTCTCCATTTTTTTTTTTT
>VXAA01005480.1:500804-531514 GCA_013399115.1 Anseranas semipalmata
TTTTTTTTTGCTGAGCTGGCGAGAACAGCGGGACCAGAGCCAGGAAAAACAAATCAGTCCTACCATCCCATTCAGGAAGTTTCACTTTAAACCAAACCAGATGATGGCTGCAGCCCTCGGATACGTTTAACTGTGAGATAACCACAGCACAATGTGCCAGGGCTGTGGGCGGGAGGGGAGAAAACAGCCCCGACTCCCCGCGGCTGCTCCGTGTCACGTACGCGCCGTGCCCCCCTGGCAAAGGAGCAGGGCTGGTGCACGGGCAGCATGGCTTGTTTTTTTCCCAGGAGTGCCTCCCTTCACCTTGCTGCTGTGGAGAAGTTCCCTTTGGGTGCTCGCAAGGTGCCCGCCAGCCCTCGACGGCTGGTTTGAGGCTGCAGCCACGCACCCGGGGCATCTGCAGCCTGGCAGCGCGCAGCTCGGCGCTGGCCGCAGCGGGGAGCAGGGGAGGGCGCGACGCTCCGGCGTGCGTTTGCTCAACCACAGGAAGAACTTGTTTCCAGCCCCAGATGGTGATCACATTGTGCCATTAGACCAGGAAGATGGAGAGCACTCCTGAGAGCCTTCACTTAGTGTTGTGCAACCCTGGACTCCCAGCCCACCAGTTAACCCTCCCGAGCCACTTGGGCTTCTTCCACCCCGGTCCTGTGCTGTAAGAGAGAGGCAGTAAGGGCAGCAATGCTCAGCGCCAGCTCTCAGGTGTAGCCCTAAAGGAATACCCTTAAAGGTTTTTGCAAAGCAGGGTGTGCAGATCACACGAGGAGGTCCTCAAGGTCATTCAAAGCCACCAAGACCAAACTCCAGAGCCCCCGCTGCAGGCGACTGGATCTAAACAGCTCCCTTACCCATCCCACATCACTGAGGTAGCACCCTGGGGCGCACATCTTGGCTGGCACCCCAGTGACCTTGCTCAGTGATGCACAGCAGCTTCATAGCGTTTGGGTCAATGAAGAGCAGCCACACGCTGCCAGGGCTGTCCCCACGCCATCCCCCTGCCCAGTGCCCCCCACCGGCAGCAGCAAGCAGCAGCGAGCAGCAGCGTGCGAGAGCAGCAGCAGACACTGGATGCCTGTGCGAAGCTAAGAGCGCTTCCCATGGGGGAATAAGCCAGGAGAGCTGCTGGCCGCATTCCCCAGCGCAGCTCTCCCTGTGCCATTTACGGCCGGCTGCCTGCTCGGAGCCCAAAGCGTAGCAGAGCTCTTCTGAAACACCACAACTGCCAAGCCCAGGGGCTGGGGCTGGATTTGCTGAGGAGGTGCAATTTAATAATGTTTTACAAGATGAGGACTCGGCTCAAGATTCAGTCTGAGGTCCGCACAAACTGCCCAGGGCAGGAGAGGCAATCATCCCTGCCCTGTGCACCATGCTTCTCTCTCATTTCCCTCCTCACTGCAAAAATCAGAACGCCCAACAGGACCTTTATCTGCCACAATCCAACCACGAACATCCAAGAAGCCTCTTAACAACGTGGGTTTTTTTTCATCTACCAGCACACTGATACCCAAAAGGGGGAAAAACAGGTCCACTATTACTTCTGAGGCTGTGTTCTGTTTCTGCATTCACTGCTGTACGAGCATCCTTGTTGTATTAAACCACCCAGACCAGCAAGACCAGCAATGCAGGTGAGATGCAAATCCCAGTTGCTCGGGCTGTTTTTCCCAGTATTCAAGCCTCAGCAGCGATACGCACCAGCAGCAGTTTCCAGTGCTTTGCTTGGTTTCTCAAATGACTGTCAGTAACTTAACTGGCAGTTGCCAGCTTCAGGCTGTAACTGGGAAAATGCGCCCACTCAGCTTCGGAGAGGTCCAGGAAAGCATTCCTAATTCCCCCTCCCATTCCCAGCTGGATTGGGGGAGGCGGGGAGGGGAGAAAAGAGCATCAATTGAGGCTTTCA
The DNA here is from genome assembly GCA_013399115.1 of Anseranas semipalmata. Lineage (NCBI taxonomy): Eukaryota > Metazoa > Chordata > Aves > Anseriformes > Anseranatidae > Anseranas > Anseranas semipalmata. Next base: position 502,699 of record VXAA01005480.1, read on the forward strand.
CTTCCCAGCAATGATGCTCATCTGCCACTGAAAATTAACTCCGTGTGTGTCTTGTTTTCGCTGTGGTTTGCTCTCCGTGGTTTCCAAAAGGGAAATGATACCCCTGCCCCCATGTGCTCATCCCACCGCTGGGGCCGTAGGAGCTGGGGCTCCTCAGGAACCGGCACTGCCCTTACTCGGCCAGGCTGCAGGGCGATTGCTAGCGTGGGAGTAAGGGCCTCTCTCCACTCCTCTGGGGGATTTTCACAGCTGGAGCAGGTAGAAATGAGCAGCTTCTTCTGCAGAGAGCTGCTCACTCCCACAAGATGTGGGAATAGGGCGAGAGCCCGGTACAGCCGGGACCCAGCACCCGCACACTGCGGGCTGCAGCCCTGAGGACGGCACCGGGACCCCCGCCCCGGGCTGCAGCGGCACGAGGTGGCAGCGGGACAGGGCACAGCCAGCAGCGACTCACCTCCCGGGCTGGTCGGGGTATTTGTGCTTGCAGTACGCCTCTAGCGACGCGTACACCTTCTCTCGTAACGCCTCGACTTCAGCCGGGTTGGAGAGACCTTTCGAGTCTGAAAGGCAAGGAAAGGAGCATCAGCCAAAAGCCTCGAGGTTTGCAGGGAGGAGAGGTCCCCCAGGCACCCCCCGGGGCACAGTCACCTCCACCCCTCCCGGCACCACCAGTGCAAACCAGAGCAGGGCATGGCATGGATGTAGCATCTGAACCCTGGGTACCCAGGCAGTAGCCCAACACCTCCCCGGGGGCATTCAAACCTCGACAGGTTTGCCCTGTGACCACAGACCTGTTTTACCCCACCTCGTACCCCGATCCCAACCATTTTGGCTCATTCCAATGGTCACAGACCTCAAAGGCTTTAAGACTCCATAAAGGCATGGGCCTGGGGGATTTCTCCCTCTAACACAGCACTGCAGCAGGGCTGTAGGAAAAGCCCCTGCTCCGGCAGGTCCCCGCAAGGTGGCGAGGATCTGGTTTTAGTAGGGAGAAAGGAACAGTCAAGCAATCGATATCCCCAGGCACATGCACGATGGGAACCTCTCCAGATTCCCCTTCTTTTACCATATATGGCTAATCCCAAATTACAGACAATAAATTACTGGTGATTACGAGGGGAAAAAGAAGTCAAACAGAAAAACAAAAACAAGAAACAGCACTGAACCCTGCTGAAATGCCTGGCACGGGTACGGTGGGAAAGGCCAGAGATCGAGCCGTGCTTGGGCACAAACCCCACTCCTGCAGATAGTAGGGAGGTGAGGGGTGGCCCCAGACGTGCACATCTGTCCTCAGCCATGCTTGCTTCTGCTCTGCACTGACCCACTCTAAATCCCAGGGAACCCCCCAGTATGGGCATCTACAGGACAGCAGCCCATCTCCCAATGCACCAAAGCTTTGCTTGCAGAAATGCCAGGGACAACCCCCAGCAAGGAACCTCCTCTTGGGCAGCTGGGGCCAAGAGGGAAAAGCAATCAATGGGAAAGCCTGCTGGACTCTGTAAAACTAAGCAAGTTGCAGACAAAAAAGTTCTTGTGTGTTTTATGAGCAAGTTTCATGCCTTTCACCCTCTCTAGGCTCTGCAGAGGACTTTTCCAGAAACCCCATTAATAAAGCCCCTTGGATATTGAGATCAGGGAACAGAGGACAATAACATCCATGTTCTAACTTTGCCCTGATCCATACTTTCGTCTTAAAGGATATCTAGATTCATTTTTACTCCTATTTAGCAACAACTCCCTAAAGCACCAGAACTTTCTTTTTACAGAGTCAGCTGAGATGCTGTAAATAGGAAGACCGTTTACATGGATCAAATCAAAGCCTCTCCAGCTCAGCAGAGGAAGAGGAAAACACCCCTCGGAAAGGAGACCTGGAGAGTGTAGGTGCAATGCTGGGCATGGATCTCAACCCATCCCTGACCTGCACAGGACGTGCTTGTAAGGTGGCAGGCATGTAGCACTTCATTTGACTTTCATTCTTGCCTCTCATCCCTCTCGCCCTGCTCTCAGGAGTGCCTCCAGTTATTTGCAATAGAGCTTTATAGGTAATAAAAGGAGCCAAAAGGACACAGCATCAGCCAAGAGAAGAGTGGAGCACGGAGAGGAGGTAACTGAATGTACCGGGGTTGAAGAGGACAATGGCTCGCAGGCAGCCTAGCTCTGTCTTATCCATCTGCATGTCTCGCATTTTTGACACGAGTTCTGTCAGTACTCTGCAAAGGACACAAAAATCACAGGCGTCAGCATTAAAAAGAAATAGAAAAAAAAACAGGTGTCAGACCCTGAGTGAGGTCTGCTGGTGCACGTTTAATAAAGTCATGGGATAGGGCTCGTTTATACCAGCTGAGGATATGCCCTCATTTTCCTCCTGTATCAAAAATAGCTCATTAGGAACATCGATAGTTCCTGTGAGATACAACGGGGACCATAAAAACTGGCTTCATACATTCACTGAGAAGCTTTGGCACCTGAGAAAGCTGCCTAAAAATAAAAAATAATAATAAAAAAAAAGCAGGTATCTAAAAGCAATTTCCTCTGCCGGTAATTTTTATTACTCCCTTTGCTCTTTCTGCAGGTGCCGGTCTTGAAATATTTTCCACTGATTGCCCAGTTTTTCCTGTTAGATCCTGCAGTGAAGTCATGATCTTGCACTTGTGACCTCACAGGAAACAAATGATGTCACCCAGGTCCGAAGAGCAATTTCCTTGCAAAGCGAAAAAGCAAAAGTGATTTGGTTTCAACTCAGGCACCTCAAGATGAGTCTCGGGCAGAGAAATCAGCCACAATTTAAGCGGTGTCTGGAGCCACGCTGTGGGTCAAACACTCTGGAAGTCTTGCTTTAAAACGCTTTTCCAAAGCACAAGATTAAAGAGCCCTTGGGATATCCATGTAGAACCTGCTGGGTATTTTTGGTGCTTTTTCATTGTGAAAATAAAATCATCTCTTGGTCCAATTAAAGATGAAAAGAAATAAAGGAGTGGCCTCCTCGTTAACATTAGAAGGCATCTGGACCCCATGAAAGAAGCTTTGATTTGCACTGGGCAGTCCTCCCAGGGACTATTTGGGCTGTTGGTTTCTGTGTGTTGAAGAGCAGGGGTCGGACGTCGCTGCGTGCCGCAGGGACCGCGACGCAGGACGGAGGAGCCGGCCGGGAGCCGCGTGCCAGCTGTCCTCCGCCTGCACCTCCCTGCAGGGGCGGACGCAGAGCTGGGGCGGACCGGCGCGGGGACAGAGATGGGGACATCCTGGCGAGACGGAGCCGTCCCCGCCGTCCGTCCCCTCCATCTTCCCACCTGTCAAAGATGGCCCCGACGCCAGCACTGTGCGCGCTGTTCCGGTGCACGTGGAGCCCGGTGGCTAAGAGGATCCCGTCTTTCACGGCTATGGAGCGGTGGGAGAAGGAGGCGATTAGGAGCTCATTCCACCCTGGGGAGGAGAAAACAACCAAGGCCGCAGGTTAGAGCCACGGGGTCCTCAGCGGGTTTAGGAATCAGCAGCATCCCTTCCCTGGCACTAATGGCTAAGAGAGGACAAAAGCACTCAAGAACTGCCTTTGCTAGGGTCCCTGGGCTGGATGCGGGAAGGTAGGGGGGAGCCAACCCTTTCTTGGGTGTCAGGGAAGGAAAAAATTGATACAGAACAAATGCACTAGAAATACAATGCTAACAAGAGAAGAAGTTTCCTCTCTAAACCTTGCAGGCACAGGTGCAAACAGCCCTCTGCCCTGCTCCTCTCTCTGCGAACCTCCGAGTGGGTGCGGAGCCCAACGCTCCTGGTCTGACCTTACACTCCCTGCCTCTGAGCAGTCAAAGAGCTATTAATGCTTCCTATCAGCTAATTGGGCTCATTTTCAAGCCCTAATGGGGCACAGAAGTTCATTCTTCGTTACACCGGGACCACGAAAACCCTCGCTGAGCTGCGTGGCTCCTGCCATCGGTACCTGGAGGGAGCGACGCTCCCCTCGCCCGCGGCTGTGCAGGGATGCACGGATGTCCTGCGGCCACGACCCAGTAACAGCTGCTTGGAAATCAGCGTTTGCCTTACTACTGGACACAGCGCTTCAGGGGATAGGAAAACACGCGCCCACTAGTCTGGATGCCACAGAGCAGTTTGAGTTAGCTACGAATGGGAAGGAAAGGAAGATGCAACTTCCCTCCCCGCTCTCCAGCTCCCCCTTCACACGTAACACTTTTTCAAATTCATAAATCCATTTCCAGCTGAGTTCAAAAATGCCTGAAGCAAGCCCGTAACAAGAAGAAACACCGTAAAGTTTGAAGGGTTGACATTTGGGTGACTTTCAACCAGGAGAGGCATCTTTGATAAGACAAGATGGGTCTTCTGCGACCCTGGGGAGGTTCACGCTCATCATGTGGCTGATTTACCCAGCCTGAAAGTGTTCTGATGTCCAGAACCCAGGGTTGCTTGGCAGGGTCCAGAAATCTCAGGCTATTTGATCCCCCCCAGGCTGGAGAAGCAATGCAAGCATATCCTTCATCTCCTCCCCTGCCACAGAAGCATGCATTTTCTCACTGACTGGAAAAAATACAAGGTCCACGTGTGCTGTATTTACCTACTGTTGCAGAGATGGGTTGTGCCATTAGAAATGTTGACAAGGAATAAAGTTCACTGTTTCCTAAGTGGCCACAGGATGTTTCCACCCCAATCAAGGGAACATTTATTTGGCTATTCACTGGGCGAGGCCTGGCACTTGCAGAGGGATTGCAACACTGCGAAACCCAAGGAGGAGGGAGGAGAGGCCGTGGGACCGCACCGGGAGCCTGCAGGAAGCATGCCGCAGGGCTGACGAGGACCTGCGGGAGCCAGAGCGAGGTGGCCCACTGAAAGGCACTGCGGGCGCTTCCCGCCGGCAGACCCACAGCACCTCCACGCACAGAGCTTCCAGGCGGCTTCCACCCCTTGCTTTGCAACGTCCCTCCGCGGCGCCAGCTTTCACAACCCTGCCCCGGGCTCCTGGCCATGACCTAATGCCCGTCTGCTGCGGCTCCGTGCCGCCCTGCCGAAGCACAGCGTTTTTCTTTGGCTTGCAACTGCTCGTCAAATGGGGTGGCTGCAGCCCCCGGGGATGCTCTGGGTGCCCCGGGGCACCCGCAGGCACCTGGCAGCACGGTCACTCCCGTGTTAGCCCATCTCGCTACCACGTTTCCTCTCTGAGCCCTGTGATAGGAACCGCAGCTGCAGAGATGTAGCGCTCTGCACCCTCTGCCGGGATGGCCTCGATGCAGAGAAAACATCAGGTTACTGCTGTCTCAGCCATAGCAGGGGTGGTAAAAAGAAAATCCAGGGAAAACGGGCTTAAAAAGTTGAGTTTCCTTCTCCAAAAAGCTCGAAGGGGGAAGATTTTTAAATGATTCAGGATTACAGAGGAGAGCTGCTGGCAGCCCATCCAGCGCCGCTCCTCCAAAGATGCGTGCTCCATTTAATTTTGCCTCAGAGGATGCATGAGTGAACCTAACCGACGCTCTTAGCTAAATTTTAATACTTAAATATTTCATGGGCAGCTGTTCTCCGCATGCCGCTCTTGCTTCTCAATAATAGATAGAGCCACAGCTTAAAAGACTTGGGGGAGGTTATCTGAGGCCCCGACAGAGGCGCTTGGAGCAGGGAGCCCACGGGAGCTGCTCCTGGTGCTCAGCCGTGGGGTCCTGATGAACCAGGACACGATGGGGGCTGCAGACCCTCTGCTCCCACCCCACGAGCGGCCCCTCCAGGATGCAGCTCGGCGCTGGTCACGATAAGCATGGACAGGAGAGAACGTCAGGTCAGAAAGCCTCCGGTTCGGCTTTCCTTAGCCGTCTTTTAAAGAGAAAAGGAAACCTTGAGTTATTGTTGTGGGTTTTGTTTCCGTTCCACAAAAGGAAAAGGCAGCTTTTTGTCTGAATCCAGTTCTTCCCTGCGATCTCTGCGGAAAGCCTTCATTTCAAAGACTGCTACAGAGATGCGTCCCTCCGCTCATCCACGCTCACAAGAGGCTCTGCAGACCCCCTTCAAAAACATGCTTTTTGTGTTCTCCAGAGAGGGCCCCGAGCCAGCGCTGGGAACACCCGCACTCCCCAAAACCTCCCCCAAAGGGCTGGCGGCAGCCAGCCAGGGAGGCCACGGGACTTGCCCAAGCCTGGAGCGCGGCCAAAAGGAGAACAAAACCCCCAAACGCTCCAGCCCTAGCCTACTGCCGCAACCACTAGACAAAACGCGACTATAAACTCGTATTTCAGTAAAACTAGAAGGGTGGAAAACCCACACCAGTACATGGTGCGACTTAATCGCCCCGAAATCACTGAGGTCAAGGATTTCAGAGAGGTTACAGGGGGGACTGGTTATTTGCACGTAGGGCCAAGGTACACAGTTACTGGTCGGCAGTCAACAAACAATTGCAGAAAGTATTAAGATTCATGCATTTGGGCTACAGTCAGCCTTATTAAACAGAGTGACAGCTGGTGTTTGTGTGGTGAGAAGGAAACCGTGATCACATCACCTTCCTACCCTGGAGCCCTTCTGCCTTCTTCTGAAGCAACCTGCACAGCCCTTGGGCTGAACTAGTTCCAGCAGTTCCTACGGTTTGAGTTGAGGTGAATACCCGGGCACCTGGTTCTTAAAGCATTTTGCTGCTCAATTTCAAAGGCACTTATTTTGGGGCATACGCTTTACAAATAGGAAAGAAACCAGAAATTCATCCAGGTGGATCAGCAGTGTCTCTTCTACAGAGGCCACTACACTAAGGTCAGAGGAGAGCAGAGAGAGGAGCACACACCCTGCAGGGTTTTTCCCCCTAGAATTCCCTATAAAAGTGCATTCTGGGGAAACAAAAGGAACTTTAAAACTACCAGGGATTTCAGCATCCCTGGCTTGCTCAGGTTTGGCTGCGCAGTTCACCCGATCGCCCTGCTCTGAGGCTGTCCGTCACTGCTGACTTCACGTAGTCGAGCTTGGTTTTTCTCATTGCCAAGCCGAGAGCTGGGTGCCGCAGCCAACTGTCAAGGTCTTTTCATTTCCTCTCCCAGTTTTATCCTTCACACTGAGTTTGTCACTTGCTGGAAGCAGTTTCCCATGTCCCACTGACAACCTGCCTGCCCCTTTGTTTCAGGGAGCAAAACTCTCTGCTGCATCAAGCCAAAGCCTTTTTAATCACTCATGTGATGACTGGAGCTACGCAGAGAGCTTCACGCCTAAAATGCATCCTCCTCGAGCCTGCTCTTGATTTCCTGCTCTCCCCAGTCTTCGTGCATAACCTGCCAGCAGCTGGGGCTTGCATGTACTTGATGGCAGAAGACCCTTTTCCCAGCTAACTGCTTGTAACCTCCCAAAGCCTCCGTTCCTGCAGACCCCCTGCAGCATAAGGAAATTTAAAATAAACCCGAAGAATTTTATTTTCATCTTGGTGGGTGGGAGAGGGAGGGCGATGTATTTTTCTCCTCTTTCTGGTTTTAATTATGATCAAACATTGTAGTTCGATGAAATTTCATGGAGTCCCAAGCCCCCTTGTCTTTCAAGTCCCAGCTCGGGAGGAAGCCGGCGCGTCGCGCCCTTGATTTAAATAACCCAGCGCACATCTCCGAGCGCCTTGCTCTTCAGAGAGGAAGCCGGGCCATTTTTCAGCCGATTGGCAGCTGGTGCAACATTTTGGATCACATTCAGCAACATGTCCCTTGGGGCTTTTTAAATCCTATTTAGCAATTGAATTATCAGAGGCTATTACTCAGAACCAGCTAATGGCTTTCAAGTTGCCGGGACCTAAATCTAAGCGTAATACCTGTCACCGGCGAGACATGGCACCGCAGGGCTCCACTCACCTGCTCTGAGCAGGATGACCTGGTCGTCCAGGGGCAGCTCAGAGAAGTGGGGGATCCTCTTGGCCCACTCCACCAGGGTGAAGAGCTGCTTGTCGGCTGCCTGGCATATGTTCGTCACCGGGTCATTGGGCTGCAAAGAGAAGGAGATTGAAAGGCTCGCAAAAAGGGAGAGGAGAGGCTGGAGGAGCAGGGAAGGGGCTTGCTGCCTTCCTGCTGCAGGGAGGGACCCCAAATTTGGGAGCCCCCCACAAGCAGATGTTAGCAGTTACATGGAAAGGAGGTGGCTTGGCTTCACCACCACACATCTTCCGCTCGTTTTAGCGAGCTCCAGAACAGGACCCAGGCATGCCGAGACCCAGTATCCATCGCACTGATCGAGTGACCAGCTCGCTCCATGCGGGCACCATCTCCTGCTGGGCAGGACAGGATCCTGTGCCCGTGCAGCGTGCACGTTCCCATTGCCAGCACCTCCCAGCCCCACCAAACAGCAACAGAGGGGGCATTACAGAAAAAGAGAAAAACCCTTGCCTTTGAAATATTATCCAGTAACAAAAACCATCTGCTCTCAAGGAGGACAGTCAGCCTAAACACACCAAATCCCTGTTTAAAGGAACTGCTAACAGCTCAAGTGGGCTCGTGATTAGGAACTGGAAGAGACTGTCTAACCCCGGCGAAGACAGACCTCGCTAGCACAAGTGTGTATATATGGTTTACCTCTCTGGACAGGGATGTATGAGCCCCTCCACATATCCCGCTGTTCCACATATCCCTGCTGATACCTCGCAGCTTTGATCATACAATTATTTTTCTTCCATGTCCTTAAAAGAGCAGTTTCAAAGTCGGAGGAGGAGCGTTTGCTGCACCTCTGGATCGAGGTGAACTGCGTGCAGCCAGCTGAGGCAGGAGCTCACCCTCACACCGGCTCCCCCCTGCAGCCACCCCAGCTCCAGCAGGACAAGGCCATTCCCCACCGTGCTGGCCCCGCACACAAGCCCCCCTCCCAGCCGGGCAGAGGAGAGCCTCGCTGCGCTCACCGCTGCGTCCCACCGCGTGCTCTCGCTAGCGCACAAATCTCCTTTCTCTCCATTTCACCTGCTTCTTTTCCCCCGCCCACACTGCTGACCTCTCACTTCTCCGCTCAGGCACTTACTCCCCAGATATTGCAAATTTCGAGGTACCTGGCTTGCTGGACAAGGCGGCCATGGGGACTCCTGCACCCCTTCCTTTGCCCCCCGTGCCTCTCGCTTGCTGCTCGCCGGGCAGCTCGCATGGCCCCGGCAGCCAGCGAGGACAGGCACGCAGAGCCACAGAGCACATCCCCATCGCCCGGTGGGGACACCACCGCAATGGACATGCCACCAGGGACATGTTGGCCCCCAAGGGACTGAAAGGGAAAAGGAAGGAGGTTGGAGAATAAATCATCTTGGAGGTAACCGTTTCTTCTTCTTGCTTTCCCTGCTGGCTGTGTTACGAGAGAGATGACCAAGCACTCACAAACCAAAGGGAGGTGAGAAATGCTGCTTTGAGAAAGGGAAAATGTCCAAGCTGTACAATGCCTCCCTCTGCTCCATGGAGCCATTCCCAGGGACCCCTGCCTGGGTCACTGTGCCGTCCCCTGGCAGCAAACAGCACCTCTGTGCCTCAGTGGCCAACGTCTCCCCTTCTCCAGCCTTAAAATAACCAGCATCTGGCAAGCATGGGGCACCCGCCTTCGAAGTATTTTCACCTGTTGTTTGCAAAGATGGATGGGAACGGGCTGGCGTTCAGCAGTGCAGCTGTGGAGCGGGGAGGATCGTTATGGGGATTTCCCCCTCCTCGCTCTGCACAGCTCCGGCCGCTCCCCAAAGGGTGCAGCCGCAGGCGGGTCTTGCTCCGAGGGAGCTGGGGCTCTTCCCTGGGGAAGGAGAAGTGAGCCGGGACTGGGATCTTCCCCGGGACAGGGAGGACAGGATTTCCTCTGGACAACAGGAAAACCCTAAACTGGGTGTGAGCTTTGCAGGAGCTTTTTCACTGGACCCACAGGGAATGTCAGCATTCAGAGGCATTTGCAGGAGGGGTGGGAGGGACACCCTGCCCCTCGGCGGCACTGACTGCAGCTCAGCCCAGCAGCCCCGTGTAACCATACCGCTAGCACCGGGCACCAGAGCTGGCTTGGGAGACAGGCTGCAAGGAGTCCCTGGGTTTGGTGAGCAAGTGGGAGCCGGCCGGGTGGAGATCCCGGCTCCCGCGGTACGGGAGAGGGACGGAGCCCTGCATGCCCCGGAGCGGGACATGACTTACGGGAGGCTGCGTGCTCCAGCAGAACCTGACCCGCGAAGCGACAGGTGTCTGCGCAGGCCCAGTGAAAGGGGTATTTTAGGAAAGTTGGATGTTTTTCCCAAAGCTCTTATCAGGGGTTGCTTCTGGGCAGGTTGTCACCGTCTCTAGCACTCGCCTTGATGCGGGTCCCACGGCCCAGGTTGTACCACTGGTGCTCTGCAAGCAGCACAAGCTGTGCTCGGCTCTCGGCACTTTGTACAAAGCCTCCGCGAGGGGCCCAGCCTTTAATTACACCTCAGGTCGCAGTTCCTGGAACCACCACGGTGCTTCCTGGCAGAATTTCAATTGCTGTAGCTTGAGAGGCAGCTAAAAGTATCATCCCGGCGGGCTGAAGGGCCCTGCTTGAATCCAGGAAGGGATCTACGACGCGGTGCTAGAAACTGTCCCCATGCACAGAAAGCAAATCCCCTCCTGCAGTAATAGCAAGGGCACGGTGCCGGAGTGTGACAGAATGAAAGGACACGCAGGCACCTGATCCTTCTGGAAAACTGGAGCTTGGAGACGTCTTCCAGAAAATGGTGACTTGAAACCAGCTGCTAAAGGCCAACTAAGAGCTAATGGGAATAACACCTCTCAGTTACAGGCTTTGCTTTCCAGTGGCCAGGAGCCCATCCAAGGTGGTGTTACACTGCAGGCGCCCGGCTCCTCAGCTGCCGGGGTGCAGGGGCAGAGGCGAACCCACCCTTGTGCCCCATCTCGCTGCCCAGAGACAGGCAGGTGCCCAGCTCCCGAGGGACAGGGGATGACACAGGGATCTCGGGGCTTCCCTGGACATGCAGCGTGGAAGAATCCTGCAGCAACAGTCAACGAAAGCTTGCGGGAATCTCCCAAGGGATTTATCCCCTTTGCTACGGTCAGCAGCCTACCAGCTATCTTGATTAGCAGCTATTTGCAGCGGCTGAAGAGCTGTTATCGGGGGCTCACCGGTGCAATTACTTCAAGCGAGTGTTTCAGTGATGGTTATCGAAATGCCGCGTCTTGGCACTCTCCTAGCACCCAGGGCAGAAGGTGGACAGATTCGCAGGGGCAGATCCCTCTGTCTTAGCTGCTTTCTGCCTGGCTCAGTGCCCTCCCCTTCCTGCCTGTGCACCCCATTGTACTCCTCTTTCCCCACCGTGGGCTTCCAGCCATGAATGTACCCACCTTCTCTGGTGTCAGGCAAGGTGCTGGGACAGGACCAAGGGTCCCCCCACTCAAATAACTGTGCTAAAGCCCCACGGCTGGGTCCCATGCTGTACTAAGTGGACAAAATCAGTACCAGTACCAGCCTGCAAAGCAAAGGGGGAACCATGGCAGGAAGGTGACAGGCACGGGCATGAGACCATCTGGGAGAGGAGGGCATTGACTCCTTCTGCGTGCTGCCACCTCCGTCCCAGCCTGGCACAGCACGGTGGAAACGTCCTTGGGAGCGCTGGAGCTCTCCAGCTCACCGGCAGCGCTCAAAGCAGATGTACAAAGGTGCAGGGGCACAAATAAAAGGACCCAGCATATCAGGCTAATAGGAAACAGCTTGTATTTTACCCTGTGTCTATTAGGGACTGAATTTGTCTGCCTTTCCATCACATCGGCCCTCTGGGGAGGGCTGGGAGGAGGGCAGCTCCTCCGTCTTCCCTTGCCTCATCCGGTGGCCTCGTCACCGTGAGCTGCTGATCTCATACATCTGCTAAACCCGCTACAAATGTCACCTCATCGACAGAAGCCGCTTGACAATAATAGGGCATTTCAACAAGCCTCCTGCTTCTATTTAGATGCAACACACATCCTTGTTCACAGTAATGCGTGTTGAATTATGCAGGAACCAGCTTTCAATTTGCTACAAGAGGCTGAGGAGACGCAGTGCCAGACGAAGCCATTTATTTCACCTCGCTCTCTGGGGTTTGTTTTCAAGTCAGCACAACGCTGGCTGCAACTCCCCTGAAGTATTTTTAATCCTGGTAGCCGTCAGAGCCTTTCCAAGCCCCTCACTAACCACGGCAGGGTTAGCCCCTCGCCAACCACTGCTTTCCTCTAAAAAAGGCCCCCCTGCCATCCTGGCAATGGGACCCCAGCTGCTCCATGAGGACGGCATCGCTGCCTGTGGTGTGCAACCACAGAGGCAGGTGAGCACCTTCCCCTGAATCTGCTTCTGGAGTTCCACGTAGGAATCAGCTCCGGCCGTAGCAAGAAGCCTTACACACCAAAAGGCTTCACTTAGCAACCCAGCCATGAAGTACCCTGGCAGGTGAAGGCCAAAGAGAGCATCTCACAGAGGCCGTCAAGACTTAGACCCCTTCACGGAACAGCCTGACTCCAAGACCTGTCAAGCCCTGCTAGATAAGGTATTTCCTGCTCAGTCCTCCAATCTCACATGAAGAAAGAGATGAAGTACTATTGTAGCAGAAAATAAATACTGCAGTCTCCTTCCATCTCCCAGAAATAGCAGCATTTCATCCTCTCAGCCTCACATATGCCTAGCACAGAGCAATAGGAAAAGCAGAGGGATATTTCAGCACGTGTTCGCGCTCTCCTGGTTGAGCCAGCTGCACGCTCACAGAGCTAATACAGCACACTGCTGGATTAAGTGCCTCAGTTGCAGTCCTGACTTTCATGGGAACGGTGGGTACTGAGGAACTGGCACTGCATCCTAAATGCATCCACACTGGGCAGCGAGTACTTTCTCTGCAATAGGGCTCTATGCGGGCTTTGCACATGCTCTGTCCTAGAAACCAGATTTCAGAGGATAGGTCGTCTCTCACATTTGGAGGTAGCTGCTTTGCAGGGAGGCCTCCTCAAAGCAAGGCTATAACCTGCTGATAAGAGAATCTCCCAAGAAAGGGCACCAAGACAGTTTCCCTCATCACAGCCTCCCACTCCTTCCTATTCTGTGAGCTATCTCCTGTTTGAACAGGGTCCTGTTAGAGCCCTGATGTTTCCAGCAGGCCCAGTTACAATACAAGCTTCCAAATGTGAAAGGAACTTGAAAGCAAACTTCTCCAGGTCTTCTCTTCTTACAGGCAAGCAGCTGTATAATTCAGCATCTGCAAAGTCACACCCCCATTTTACAACGCTTATCTCTTTGCACTTCAGCCACAAAGGTCTGTTTACTGCCTTGATTGGGCTATAAGCTCATCAGAGCATAGACTGTCTTCCCGCTTTTTAGCACTAATGGCTGTTAACTAAAACAAAATCTTTCCTGTGAACCCTTTTAATTATGCCTTACAGTACCTGCTCCTCTCTGCAGCTCTGGATAGAGTACCCTTTGCTGTGTCTGTGAGGCAGAAAAGCACCAGTACTGCTGGTTACACAGGGCAGGGGGGGTTGCCTTCCTCAGGCTTTTACCTGAGCTCCTCTAGGAGTTGCATTTCTGAGCTCTGCATAGCTCTTTTCCCATAAACTAACTCTGCTCTGACCCAGGCTTGCTGCTGTATTTGTGCTACATCAACACCGATCCCCCCCAGCTACTCGCTGTCCCGTGTGCCCGGGACGGGGCAGGGGCCCAGGGGAGAGGTTCCTCACCGAGCTCGGCGTCAAGCCCATGTTTGCTTCAATGTACGTCTCTGTCTTTGGCTCCACCGCGAGTTCAGCCTCCAAGATCTTTTCCACGGGCATGTCCTCGTTGGCGCTACTTGTGGACTCCACCTCGTTCTCGTTGCGGTCTTTCCCCCGCTGCCTCTCCTCCTGGACAGCTGGAAATGGATAGAAAAGGGACAGCGTCAGCCCAGGGCTCCTGGCTACAGTGCCATGGTTGAGCTGGGACCCTGAAGCTCCACGGAGCCTTGAAAACCTACAGCATCCTCAGTCCTTGTGAGCTGCAGGAGCACACACACATCTGCTGCCTTGTTCTCCAACCTGACCTTGCCACTGGTGTGCTCAGTGGGGGTCGGGCTTGGAAAGTCCCGGTGGGCGCGAGGAGCGGATGGGCACTGCTGCAGGGGAAGAAAATGAGGAGGTGAAGTGATAGCATAAGGGAATCCTAAAGAAAAGAGACATTTGTCACTTTAAAGGATAAGTCCAGAGTTCAGCCACCTCCCGAGCCTGTTAGTGCTGAATTTCCACAGAGGTCACGCCTTGCCTCTCTAGTCCCCCGGTGCAGTAGTGATGCTAGCGACTGCTGCAGGGCTCCGCAGGACGCTGCTACCGTGGGAGCAGCCGCCGGCAGCAGGGATCTGCTGTCACGCGCTCCATGCAAACCGTGATCGAGCCTTAATCTCAGGGCAGTTTCTAAACAGACAGGAGAGACCTGTCCCAAAGCCTGTGCAGTAGGAGTAACCTAGCCAGAGCATGTCACATGCTGATGAGTTAACATCTGAAGAGTACATAGATGAAAAACGCTCATTAGATGCTAATAACATTATTATTATCAATCTCCTTTTGAAACCAGCACAAAGCTTTCACTAAACCCGGAAAGCAGCTTCACGCAGACAGTTACACGGGTAACTATCTCTTTCTCAATCATAATGTTACATGCCCTAAATCCCATGCTTTTCCGCACACCATCCTTACTCACAGTACACCTTAGCACAGCCTGGGTGAGAACCACTCAAGCAACAGAGTTTCCATCACTTGTCAGGAGAGACAACTTCCCCAGCTCTTTGTTCAGCACTGAATGAGACATTCAGTAACGTAAAAGGCCTGCTATTTATTAACAATTATGCTAACACTTTACCTCTTTGCTGAATCTGAACCTGGTTATGTGACGCTAAGAGCGAGCGGCAGGGGCGCAGGCATTGTTCTAGTGAAATCAGAGCTGCCCGGAGCACAACGAGACCCTTCAGGCAATTGGTGAAACCAGCTCCATGCCAAACACAAAAATAAAATCTATAATATAAAGCTTATTTCTTAAAAACAGGAAATTAAAACACGTGCTAAAAGAGCCCTATACGGACACTGATCCCATTAACTCCACGCCAGCCCGGTCGGTGAGGGCCTGGGGCTGGTTTCCACTGCCTGCGCTGCCCTCCTGCTCCCGGCGCTGCAGCCTGCGCCTCGCTGCACGCCAACAGGACGTTTGGTTTCCTGGCTGAAAGCTCGTATGCAAAAAGTAAGAGCTTATTTTTGCAAACTGCTCTTAAGTTTACAGGCTGCAGAGGCTCCCCAGGCCCACACAGTGTTTTCTGCTTGGCTGACCAGGGCCAGGTAGACTGCTGCTGTTAAAGCTCAGATTTGTTTAGCGGCTTTTGTCCATCTGGACCTTGTCTGGCTCGGATTCTTCTCTTTGCTTTCTCAGGCCAACATCATACCCTGATGAAATTTCTCCCTGCACCCACCCACGCTCCTGTTTTCTCAGTCATAAAAAGACTAGAAATTTTTGCTTAATGCCAACCCTTCCTCAACAGCACAGACACCCCAGAGCTCCTCTGGGCACATTAGAAGAGATAAAACAGCTACTAAATAACAGAAAAGCCTAAGAGAAAGGCAAACTCAGAAAATGGGATTTTATAAAATGACTTAAATACCAAAGACCTGATGTACAGGCGCAGCGGGTCCCACGGATGGAGGTACAAAGCGAGGAATGGGAACAGCTCTGCTCTTGTGAGCAACAGGTTCACTCCTGCAACCGCTCTGTGCATGGCCTTGGGGTACAGGCAGGGCATGTTGTCACTGGCACATGAACTCCCCTCCGATGGTCATCTTTCCGACGCCTCGGTGTTCCAGGCATGGCACTCCCAAAGTCTTTGGGATCCAGAGGCTGAACTCGTTTCAAATACAGTGTCTCCATGAGTTTCAGATTTGCCCTGAAGCATCACTACCGCTCCAGGGGTGGAAGGCCCACCACATTATCCTGAAAAGCTCAGGGATCTGCAGATGCATTCAAGACTGTTGTAATCTGCAGGTTCCAAGACTTGGACATCCCTGCGGATACGGCTCTCCTTGCACCCTGTGCTTCAGAAGCTCAGCAGAACTGAGAGGACATCCAAGATGCAAGGAGCAGGCAAAGGTGTCTGAGAGCTTCCAGTCCTGTGGCTTCTCAGCAGAGTCCTCCATGGCTCTGATCTCCAGCGGTGTAAGCCCAGCAGTAGATGTCTGCAAACTACTGCGATCAGTACTTGTATGTATGTACTTCCCCAGACCCGCAGAAGATGTGGCAAGCTGGTGCTCCTTCTTAGGAGAGATGCTGAACACGTCCCCGTTTCAGAGAAGTACAGGGACTGTTTCTTCAAATGTAGGAAAAAAATAGCAGGCAGGTAGGGGGGAGGAAAGAGGGAGCAAGGATTCAAGCAAATCAGCTACTTTTTTTTTTTATCATGCAGTATGGGATGTTTTTGTGAAGGAACATCTTCAGTAGTGAGGAGACCCCTCACCATAAAGGCCTAGGACCTTATCTCTGGAGTCCACTCCCCACTCCCACCAGGGATTAATCAAAAAAAGCCCCATGGTGGAGCTGACAAAAAACATTTTTCAAATGGATTTGATTTGGAGCTGGGTTTCTTTGTGGCTGTTATTTGCTTTTGTTTATCTTAAAAAAAAAAAANAAATATGGTAGCTGCATGGCAGCTTGTCTGGTAATACAGAAATACCTTGTTCTTCTCGGCTTCCCAGAAGTCTTGTGGGCCGGGATGGATGGTGCTCCATCCCTGTAACACAGTAAAATTTAGAAACAAAGATCATTATATCATTTGGTTCTTGTTGCTTCTGCTGGATTTCTGTCCCTTCCTCTCATGGAAGTTGCAAGCTCACAGGGTTTGCTCTGTTTCTCCAGGTACAAAGGTTAAGGACAAAAAACTAGAGGGGTTCTGTGACTGGCTCTTCCAACCTGAATTCCCCCTGGTGACACAATCAGCATATATTTAGGAAAAAATAAATATTCTCAACTACGGAGAGGCCACAAGATGCTTCTCACTCCTGTCTCCCACGTGATGCTTCACAGGATTAGCAAGGACAGGATACACAGCGTGGCAAATTAGGGGACCTGGAGCTGCTGGGTCCCTTCCCTTGCTCCTCATCGATTTCCCCCCTCCACGCTGCGACTTTCTGCTTAGCTGGGGGGTAAGGAGACATCCCGCTTCTATTCCGGAGGACCTTGAGAAGAGGGTTAAACAACAGAGTGCCTGCAATAACCAGGCACTTGATTGCATGACCTACAAGGACCTTTCCAAACCTCAGCCAGGCTTTCTTGCTCTTTCTGCAATAAGCCGGTGACAACGAGGTGATGGGCTGGGGAACACCTCCCCGCTGCCCTGGGCTCCCCAGGTCCAGGCTCTCCCATCGGGCACTGAGCTCCTCAGCATGGACAGGCTGCTCAGGCCAGACCGCAGGGCTCGTCCGCGACGGAGGCAGCGAGGCCACCCAGGGAAGCCGCGTCCTCGTCCTCCCACCTCGCCGTGCCACCCGCACCGCTCCGGCTGCAAGCATGAGACGTGACCCGCTCCTAGCGCCGCGCTGTTCCCAGTGACGCTGGGTTCTGCATCCACCAGGCTGGCGCAGCACTTGCTCAGCAGTGCGGGTCTGTTTGTCCTAAAAGCAGGGGGTGAAGCGGGCGGGCCGCCCGCCGTGCCTCGGAAAACACTCTCCTGCGAGGCAAAGCAGTGCCAGGCTGTTGTTGCACCAGCCCCGTCTGACGCGCTGTGTTTTCAGAGATGAGCTTCTGCAGGCTCTTCTCTGTGTTGACGGCTGCGCCGATGCTTTTATTTTTCTTCAAGGAGACTCATATGGTTGAGAGGTTTTTTTTTAGTCTGATTTTCTTAACAGAAGGGAAGCGTTTAAAACTTGCAATCCACTTGAGGAGAAAAAAGATGCTGCAGTCAGAGAGCTCTAGGAGGCAACCCCACCTCCTCCAGCTATGTCTCAGCCGAGCCAAGGACAGAAGCCTGTGTTTTCCATGGCACCTGATGAAGAGGCGCTCATGTTATTCTGCTTGATTTGGCTTCTTCTTGCCTAAGGCTGGTTGCTGTCACTTTTCATCTTGAAATCCCAAGCCCATCTGCACTTCCCCAGGCCACTGCACAGCAATATACGTGCTAAGACCACATATTGGTAGCTTCTCCCTCTGAAAGAACCAAAATGCTTCATCCCGTGGATTGCAGAAGAACCTCAGCTGCCCAGGTCCAAGAGCCGATGTGCCAAAAATGCAAGATCCACCCACTGCCAGTGTGCACATCAACGCTGGACGTGTTGCCTTTGCTTCTGGTGCAGCATCCTACAGAACTGGGTCTGAGTCCATTGCAAAGCGAGCAACCAACCTAGCTCAGGTGCCCAAACCTTTTTGAGTATGTGACACCGAATCACCAGCGTGGGTGCCTGCGGCTGACTAATGAACTTTCCGGCTCCTGGGAAAGCACAAACTGATCGCTGAGGTGCTGGGGAGGACGAGGAAGACACTGCTGAGAAACCACTGCCGTGTCCCAGCCTCCTGTCGCTGCATCGCAAGCCTCGTGATCAGCGCCGCGAAGCCCCCGCTCTTTGAGCTGTGTGCATGCCCCAGGATCCCGGTCCTCTGGCACAAGTTTTCTTTCCTTTTCAAGCCTCTGGCTCATGAAGAGAAACCCGATGCTGTGATCTGCAGACTAATTAGTTTGAAGAAAGAGAAAGATTTCAAATGCAAGCTCTGCTTTTAAAGCCTGGTTAGAGACGCAAGCAAAAAACCAACTTGGTATTTCCGACACTGATTCAGCAGCATTTTGCTGAAGAGCTCAGGTCCATGCAAAGGGTGCTGGGCACAGGGTTGCGTGGGGAGAAGGGGCTGGCTGCAGGCTCCTGGGGCCAGCTGCATTCCTGCCATGGCCAAAGCCACCGGCGCCCCGACCTGCTGCCCCCGTGCTCGAGAACCCCACGCCACAGCACAGCCACTGCCACTGCCACCAACACTGCCCCCAACACTGTCATGCCCGGGGGCCACCGCGCTTTTGTGCTCAAGGGGTTTTAATGTAGGAAGCAAGAGGCACAGAGAGAACAGGACTTTCCGCTGAGCCAGTGCCCAGCTGACGTGTCCCCAGCAGCAAGTGTCACAGGCGTGCTTGTTTGCTCCGAGAGAGCTGGAGGCTCTGGCGGCTTGTAATTACCGCTTACCCTGTGTTAATACAGATGAGCGCTTGTTTCCGAGACAAAAATCCACCCTTCCAGGAACAATAACGTGGCTGGCTTGCTGGGCTTTGTTTCTTTTCTCGAGGGAGGAGGGAGAAGAATAATTCACTTGCACCAGAACTTAACTGAATGGGATTTTCTCTGGGGGACGGATCCGGTGTGTGGCACGGTGAGCCCAGCACACGGAGGGCAGGCACTGGCGCTCAACCCCATTCCTGAGCAGTGCGAAAGCCATGGCAGATGATGGGCAGAAGAAGCACACAGGGCTGATGCCCCTTTCCAGACCACTCCAAGCCGGGTGGCTTTCGGGGACATGCACCGGCCCCATCACCAGGACGCCCGAGGTTCTCACAGCACATGGCTGCGCCCATTTCACAGCCAGGTAGCTGAGACCTCCCATGCCCAGCCCAGCCTCACCCGCACTGCTGGGAGATGATGGGGGCCTCTGCACCCAACCCTCTGCCTTTCAGAAGACCTGGCCCAGCTGGCACGGGTGCTGGCCTGCTGGCCTACCCCAGCCCACCTCTCCTCTTGGAGAGCCCGGAGGCTGTGGTAGCCTCCGAGACCCAAACCTGCTCGGTTTTCTCTGAGCCTACAAGTGGGTGGCTGCTTTATTTATGAAGTGCTGGGGGGAGGGTTATTGGGGATTTCCGTTTCACCAGCGGTGGAATTTATTGGGCTCTGCTGCCTTTTTATGAAGCTACATCTTAGCTGTGCATCAGAGGCATCTTGAAATGCTTACGCCTGAGGTACCTGTTTATATTGAAAATGCCACGATGGCTGAGGAAACTAATTCCAACTGTGTATCTTCTGCTTTGCCTTCATGTAGCTGTGCCTCCTTTTACTCAAAGATGCAGCTTTTTATTGTTGCGAACAACCTCAAAAGCTGAGATGTGGGAGATAAACAGTGGCATTTTCTTCAACATTTCGATTGACTATTGTGTTTGGTATTTTTAAGATAGACAAAATACTGCTGTGATGCTAAAAGATGTAATGTCAGTGAAATGGAGTGTTGAAACATTTGCATGCAGTCAATCCGCACAGGGAACGGCTTGGGAAAACAAAAGCCAAAATCACTAGGTCACTTCACTCTCGAAACCTGGACACAGCAAAGTATAAGCAAACAGCAACATTGCTAAAGCCATGAGAGAAAATCATAAACCAAACCCTTTTTCTCAACCTTCAGAGTATCCTTCAAAACAAAAAACAAACCCAGCATCATTTAACCAGCTGGTTTAAAGAGCAGCTCTTTAAAAGGATATAAGAAACAAGCTCATTAAGCTGAAAAGCATTTTCCATTCCAAAATTACTACTAAAAATAACTGTGCTCTTGAACTCTGCCCCTTCACCGGGGTATGGCCACTCGCCTGCTTTTGCGTTCACTTGGAACAGCGGGTTGGAGACCCGAATTCCTGCTCTTTTTCCCCAGGCTCCTCTTGCTCCTGTTCGCCCCAAGGATGCTCTGGGAGCTGGGCCTGGCTCCTGGCTTTGGAGGTGCGGGGGCTGCGCAGCCGTGGCGGGGGGCTTGGGCACAAGTCAGTGACTGCTGTGCTAGGGCAGGAGCCGAGCTCCAAGTCACTCCTGGCCAGTGCAGGAGGAAACTTCAGTCCCTCTGGACTGAGTGAGCGATCGGGGCAGCTCCCGGGAGACGTGCGGAGGTCTGCGAGCTGCAGACAGAAGTAGCTTCCTGCAAGGCTGCACGTTAACCCCCCCGGGTTAAGGCCCTCAGCCCTGCTGGAGCGCGGGGTAACGAAGTCCTGGAGCCAGCGAGCAGGCGTGCAGCCGGACAGAGGACGCCCTGGATCCTTGGAGCACTGCTGCACCGCGCCACGGCAGCTGGTGGAGGCAAGCCGTGACCGGAGCCAGGCCACCGCTGTGACATTATCTGCGCCTGGCTTTGGGGCGATGCTGGGGGTCAGCGACACAGCCCAAGCTGCAGTCGCTGCGGGAGGGCAGGTTTGTGGTGTCCAGGCGGGCTAAGAGCTTCCCGTCGGAGACGCACCAACATCCACCTCATGGCACGCGCAGTTAGCACGCCTCGCGAGTTAACGGAGCGGCAGCAGGGCGAGCGGAGAGCCCCGGGCTGGCTGGAGAAGGGGAAGGAGTGGCGGAGGCGGAGGGGGCCGGGCTGCGGCGGTTCCCAACGCCGGCTCCCTGCCGGAGCATGGGAAAGGGCTCCTCGCTGGCATTTCCTGCTCGCTGCGCGATCGCGGCACTGGCGACACGGGGCTGGGACCTCGGCGCACGAGACAGCAACGCGCAGCAGCGTGAGGCCGTGGGGTTTGCAGTCTCCGGTGACCCCGTTCAGCTCTGGAGCTAACCCCAGCTAACAGCATCGCACGCAAGATGCCGTTATCCCAAGACCCTCAGTGTTTACTCCCACCTCTTCACAAGGCCTCCTCCTCCCTAACTCAAAGGCACTTTCCACTTTTTCCCTTAAAGTAGAAGGCTGCTGATACGCAGAGGCTCTAAAGCTGTTCTACTAACCAAGACCCACCTCAGACCCTAATCAGTAACAGACCGAGCAGAGAGTTACACTTCTGGATGCAAACAGCCACCCCCACAACAATAATCCCTGCATTAGTCAAGATCCCTGATGGTAATCTTAATTTTGTTGACTATCCGGTATTCAGTGGGAGACAGAGTACGAAAACCAAAGCCTCACACAGCTGGCAGTAATTCACAGGGGAAAAATGTTCCCAGTTGCTTATGTATTACAGCTTCAATGCCTCAGCATCCATGAGGCTCGTACAGCATCGGTTTCTATCTTATTTTTTTTTTAACAGGGAGCAGCAAGAGATGCATGCTCCAGAAGGAATCCTCCACTTCCGCAGGCTTTCACCCCTTGAAGCCGACACCCCCCAGACCTGGCTGCAAAAGCAAAGCCTCCCTGCAGGGAAGCAATGCCCCGGCCTTGCAGCAGCACCCCGTGAGGCTCTCCCCGCCGCAGGCACGCTGCCTCCTCTGCCCGGCCGAGGACTCCCTCCCGGAGCACACGGTCAGGGTCCAGCTGCCCAGGGCTGCCCTTGGCACGTGCACCTGGAGACCCCCGGGTGCTGGGATCAAGCCCTTCCAGAGCTCCACCAGCTGCCCAAGAGATCCTGGTGCCAACTTGAAGCCAACTTCTTGGCTACGTAAGGCAGCCTTTTCCTTTCAACCCTCCTTGCACAGGTTTTCGGCCACAAACATGGCCTTCACCCCTCGTCTTCCCAGCATCACTCTGCAGGTCACAGCACTGCTCGCCGCCACACAGGAGGCACTTCAGTTATTCCCTCACCGGAGCTCTAGTACTTAGCTTAGAGGGTTTTACTGTACTTCCACGACATACAAATACCTTTGGGCTACAGGAGAGATACTTCCCCAGCAGGAGTCTGGTATGCATTTATGTAGCTATAAATTAGGTCTCCAGAGCAAGATATTTTTTAAGGAAATGAGGCCCATTACCCTGGCTCTGTTACTTAAAAGATGTAACAGTTTACACTAGAGGATAAAAAGCCAGCTTTGTTGTAAGCAAGCATTTGGGCAAAAGGAATTACCATGCAGGATTTAGCCCAGAGCTGTTCCCCAAAACAGAGGTGGTGTGGAGACAGCAGGACTGCTGCAAGGATAAGGCCAAGGCTCCCGGCTGGCAATGCGGGAGGACAGCAGCAGTGAGCTGGGATAGATGCAATGGGAAGGAGACATTTTGTTGGCAAATCAGGTGGATAATCACACATGAAACGCGGGAGCTTCTTGAAACCATAGCTTAGCAAGCTCCAACTTCTCTCTTTCAGGTGTAAGACAGCACTGCGACAACCCTGGCAGGAGACTCCAAATTGCTAGGCTTATGACAGGAGAGATCTTTATTTGGGGACCAGGACAGTTATCCCAGCTTTCCCTATATGGGGATTTTACCCCAAACACCCACTGACTGCCAACGCACCGGCTTTCTCCCCTTCTCCAAAGCTCTCCTCCTGCAACTCCGGCATCAGATCAGCCAGCACCGCCTGAGTGCACTTCTAGAGTTATGAAGATCCCATCTGTCACACTTTTAAATAATTGGCTGATCGTTATGAATTCATTTGGTATTCATTGTGATAATGTTAATCAAGATGAATTAATAGAGTCCTCATACTGTACGCACTCCCTGGGGAATTCCACCACCATTCAGAAATTAATTAATAGACCTATAATTTTAGTGGTGCTGCCCATGCAATCACCGCTAACGGTGGGCATGAAGCAGGTGCCCGATCACAGGACATCAGTGCAGGCGAGCCGAGGGGAAGCAGACGAGCAGGCTCGCAAATGGCCACAGGCGCTGCCCAGGTGTATCTGCCTATAGGGGGTTTGCCTTTCCCGCACACCAGGACCTGCCTGCAGCCCTGTATGGGGTCGCAGCGCTGCTCCTGACTCCGTGCACATGCGCTGGGCTGTGCTGACCTCCTCTGGCATCACAACGGGGTTTTCAGGTCCTCGTGGTGCCTCCTGGCTGCACAGTCGCTTGTCTCCGTGCACTTGTCCTGGATGCCCTGCATGTCCGAGCGGGCTGTACCCCCTCCGCCCTTGCGTGCACCAGTTTTCTTCTCCAAGGAGAAGAAACCCTCTATCAAATATGTGTTTGCTGTGGGTGACAGTGGGGAGGGAGCCAGGAGCACCCCACGCTCTGCCCAGGGGTGTCTCTCCGAGGTACCAGCTGTGCACCATGTTTGTAACAAAA
The DNA here is from genome assembly GCA_013399115.1 of Anseranas semipalmata. NCBI lineage: Eukaryota > Metazoa > Chordata > Aves > Anseriformes > Anseranatidae > Anseranas > Anseranas semipalmata. Next base: position 526,519 of record VXAA01005480.1, read on the forward strand.
GCAATGCGTTACCATCGAATCCGCTCCCTCAAACCACGCTGCTCCGTCAAATTAGGTTTCTGCCTGCAGCCACACCTGGCAGAGCCACCTCCTCGTGTGCAACCCGTCGTTGCCTGGGCCAGAAAGCAACGTTCCCGAGATCCCAAGGATTAAGCTCTGCATGGCCGGGGAGGGCAGGGGTGCGCAGCCCTTTGGGCGGCTGCAATCCCCCTGCAGCACCAGCGGGGCCGGTTCTGACACCTGAAGGCTCTGCACACCGCGGGTGCTCAGCTGAGCCCCTCATGGAGCGTGCCGGGGTCCGGCAGCACCAGCGCTGCCCCAGTTCAGCCGCGCTCCAGACAAGGCCGAGCACTCTCCAAGCAGACGCGGTGGGAGCGCTGCGTGCTGCAGCCGGCAGAGGAAGGGCTCTGTCTGCCAGCCCCTGGTGAGGGTGCTCTGGAGATGTAAGGGGAGAAGGCATCGGAGACCTGAGCAGCACCAAGGGGTCATTTTCACATCGCATCTGCTAAAAGCCTATTCTGCCAGCAGATTAAAAGAGATGCAGTCAGCATTTAAAAAGAGCATTTAAAAGAGGCACTGCCAGGGAGTTTTAGATCCTAAATTTAAATTCCAGTAAGGGTAGGGATATCTTTTTACAAGACTGAATTTCCTTTATCCTCCCAGTAAGAAAAAAATCCAGTATCGCTACTGCTAGGGAATGCTTCTGAGTTAGAGCAGCCGGAGCCCTGAGCCGATGCCCTAGCTACGGGCTGACGAGAAGGGCGATAACTCACTCCACTCCCCTGCGCGCCCTGAGAGAGGTGCGAAATATAAACAGGGAGCTGCTGGGACGCACCAGCTGCAGGAGCCTCTCACCGCCCCGGCGATGAGGAACCAGCGCATTAAACACGTGCTCTCCGTCTTGACAACGTCCCCTGATCAGCTCTGGTTTTGCAGGATTCAGCATCCTGTGCTGCCTGGAGAAGGAAGGGCCAAGCCAGGCAGCACCATTTGTCACCCAAAATATGCTCAACCCCAGCAGCTTTCTCACCACTGTTTGATGGGGCTCTGCAGGGAAAGGAAAGTGCTCGGTGTATTTGCTGGCATGAAACCGCTGCAAAACGGGGAGAGCAAGTTCCCAGGCAGCGTGCTGGAGCCTCCTGGGGAAGGACAAGTGCCTGCAGGACACGCAGCACCCCTGGGTGCACGGGCCAGGCGCTCTCTGCCTTACCTTCCCGCTTCATCCCCATTGCAAGACACTTCTGGTAGCGGCAGTACTGGCAGCGGTTGCGCTGGCGCTTGTCGATCAAGCAGTCCTTGTTGTCGCGGCAGGTGTAGGTGAGGTCCTTCCGCACCGTGCGCTTGAAGAAGCCTTTGCAGCCCTCGCAGCTGTAAACCCCGTAATGTTTACCTGCGGGGGGATGCGACTTGGGTTAAAGGACACACCAAGGGTCCCGGGTGCCCGCAGATCCCCAGTGCAGTGGCTGTGAGCTAAAGAGCAGCAGCTTTGCCTTTACTTGGCTTCCTCAACATCACGATCCCCCGCGGGGGCTACAACCCGCCTTGAGCCAGAAAAAGCCCCCACCATTTCTTAGCTATGTACCAAGGGAGATGCAGCACAGCAGAAGTGGGGGCACCGCCCTGGCCCCCCCCATCCATCCGGACGCCCCACACCGGACACGAGCCTCAGCCTGCCCTGCTCTGCACTCCCCGTGCCTCCTCCAGCCTCCAAGCCCGACAGGAGCAGGAGGCATCCCTAAGGACCTCAAAACCTAGACGCCAGAGCGCTTAAGGAGCAGAAAGCTTTTAAACCAGCATGAGAATAAAGGGAATTAGCACATCTTTATCTCCCATGAGTGGAGAGACTCCATGTGAAGCACATCTTTTTATCTGGTGCTATGTGATGAGACCAGCTACGGATCAAAGGACGCAGAGAGAGGGACACTCAGCTAATGCCTGGTCTTCAGACGGGCAGCACTGCTGAAGGCTGAGGATAAAACACCGCCGCTAAGCAGTGACCTGGGGGATTTGCTCTCCCAAGGAGCTGGACAAATTGTTTACTTCTCTCGTTACCGGCAGGGCATAATGAAGAATGGAGAGGTCAAAGAGCTGAGCCGAGCACATCTCACCTGGCTCGTGTCGGCGCCTGCCGAGCTCAGACAGCCTGGGGAGGCTTTTCCATAGGGGCTTTTGTCCCCGCGTGCCCCGGCCGTGATGCAAACCCTCACTGCACTCCTCCAGGGCGTCAGCACTGCCCAGCACAGGGACGCGCCTTACCTGAAGATCTGTCCCCGCAGATGGCACATATGTGCTTGGTGAAGGAGGCCATCGTTCCTGAGGGATGTGCTGGCACTTTGAGGACTCCATTGAGCCCCAGGGGTGGCTTGATGTCTTCTGAGCTGCTGACGGGGTTCATGGGCGAGTTGAGCTGTCGAGACAAAAGCACGGCGCTCAGCGGGGAGCATGTGGGATGTGGGACATGGGGGCTATGTTTGAAGTAGGGGACAACTCTCAAATGGGGACAAGCACAGTTTAAAACCCACATCTACAGTGCTGAACCAGGAGGAGGATTTGGGCACCAGAGATCAAAGGCCCAGGTGCTCATCTGCTGCCCTGGCTCCGAGCCGGTGGCAGGGCAACACCGGGTCCCACTCCCAGTGCCTGCCCCAAGAGCAATGCTCTGGCGAGGCTCCATGGGAGGGCACGCTCCTTCTGCGCTGCCCAGCACCACGGGACAGCCCGCATCTCCCTGCGTGCCACCCCAGGACGCAGAGCAGGGAAGATGCTTTGCAGTGACAGTTCGTGGGAGAGCTGCAGGCTGGGAGCAAGCGCTTGCACGGATGATGAAGGCCAGGACACGAGCGCTTTAGCTCTGCAATTTATATATATCCTTTTAGCATTATCTCTCCAAAGAAAAGCTTCACAGCAAATAAATAGATCCCAGATGCAACGGGGCCTGGCTTTGCAGAGCTGGCAGGCGTGGGACACTTCTCTGCGATTTACAGCCTTCCGGCAGCCTCGCTCCACACCTCCTTCCGCCCCTGTTGAGCCCAACAGAGTCAGTGAAGAAAGCAGAGAAACTGCTGTTAAAAGCAGCAGCTGGAACATGGGTGCTAGCACGGCCCCGCCGCTCTGGGATTGCAGTGAAGGATTCCTGACTTGACTTCCACTGGCAGGACAGGACTGTGATCCCCCCACGCACAGAGGGAAACTGAGGCACGGAGAGGTAAGACTGACCCATGGTGATATCAAAGCCAAGCTCACAGCGACCTGTGCTGCTGGGGCTGTCCTGATCCACACCGGCTCTGCCATCCGTGCCTCTGCCCCCGGCTGCACACCCCACATAACCCAGTGAGGCATGAAGGAAAGGTGTGAGGTCAGAATTACAGCCCCAGCCTCCAAGTTACAAGCTGGCGCCTTATCTCAGCAGCCGTCCATGCCTTCACAGCCTCAGGGGTTTTCTTTGCAACAAGAGTTATACCAGATTTTATGCACAATGTCATCAGAAAGACCTTACTGCATGCTGCTCCATGCCAGTGCCACGACGCCCTCCCTGCACAGCCCCATCGAGAGGGGCCAGTGCCACAGGAGGGTCCCCCAAAGTCCATCTGAGCAGCCCCATGAGAGCATCCCTCCGGGGGGTGTCGAGCAGAGCAGGACATGGCGAGTGCTGCCCCTGCCCCAGCCCTCGGGGGTGCAGGGTCCCACCGCCCCCATGAATCAGCACGATGCCCCGCCAGAGCTGAGTCAGCCCCGGGATGGGAGAAGTCTCCAGTTCCTCTTGCAGCACCAGCCTGAATTTCAGCAGAGGCCCCACGTGCGCTCTGGGGTTCCCACGCCGCCCCGGCGCCGGCCCCGCTCCTTCCCCTCGCGGCTGGCGCGGAGCCGGGAGCACGTGCCGCAGGGAGCCAGCCCTGCCTCTGCACGGAGCTGCTGCTCCCCGGCAGGACAGCGGGGGACACGCAGGAACTGCTGCTCTGTTTCCCGAATGACGTTGCAGCCCCGTGTGCCGGGGCTCCTCGGCTCCTCTCCTTTCCCTTTTTAGTTCATTGTACTGGGGACCAAATCCTGTCCCCTCTGTTCTACTGGCAACCAGAGGTTTCCTCCTCCTCCTACCCCCCAAAAAAATATTCTTTCTTCAGTCCCCCAGATTTACAAAGAGCATTGTGTAAAGGCAGAGGGCAGCTCTGGAAAAGCCTAATCCTGCACCCGATCTCTCCCTGCTCGCCCCCGGGCACCCAGAGCTGCTGCCAGCGATGCCTGGGGCTGCGGCACGGTGCAGCCGCCCCGCGAGCAGCGCTGCGGCGAGCAGGAGGGAGGAATAAATATCCAGCGTGGGAAGTCCCTCCCTGTCATCTCTTACTGAAAATTCTTTTTTATTGTTTTCCCGTAAACTTTAGGTAAGACGGCTTAAACGTGTGTTAATCCCAGCGAACAGCCTCCCGGTCAGGCTGGGACTTTGCTCACCGCTGCAAAGCGCCCGGGCTTTCTGCCGGCCTGCTCCCGGCTCAGTGCAAGCATCCCCTCCCCAAAGGGCCCTGGCCCCCTGGGAGCAGCGAGGGCTCTCTGGGCGCTGTGCCCCCACCGCAGGACACCCTGCCTCGCCCCCCGGCTGTTGGGCTGTGCTCGGCGGCTATGCGAGGTGCCAGGCAGGGAGGGAACGCTTGAGGTCAAGGCTGACGTCTTTTGCAAAGCTCAGGGCTGGCCCCAGCCAGGAGGAGCTGGGTCAGAGCGAGGTTTGCTTGCACGGGGAGAAATGGGAGAGGGAAAGCAGCCCAGATTTGGGGAGCTGACGGCTCCTTCCCACCCCAATGCCGGCAGGAGCGGGGGCAGAGGGGAGCCACCCTGGGACTCGCCGCCCTGTGCGCCCCGTGCCCTTCTGCTCTGCTGCCTTTCTGAAGGCAACGAGGCATGGCCTGATGGCAAGTGGCATCTGCCATCTGATGCAAACCACCTTCCATCAGGGCGATCCCCACCCGGCGGCTGGGGCCGCACGCCTCATTACCCCCGGCGCTTC
>VXAA01005480.1:543178-606644 GCA_013399115.1 Anseranas semipalmata
ACGCCAGCCCGGGGGGGGAGCGGGCGGCTGGCTCTGCCCAAGCCTGGGAGGGGGAGGGAAGGAGGGGTGCACCCAGGCAAACAAGGATTCTGCTGATAAAGCAAATGTGACTCAATCACACGCTTGTGCAAAGATGTCACAACAGTCCTGAGAAATTACAGGCTCCTATTTCATCCCTCAAGGGCCAGCGCTGTCCTTGCTCTCACAATGCGCTCTGTTCTGCTGTCAGCGGCTCAGCAAGTGCCCCTAATTTACTGGCTGGGAACCCGCTGCAGGAACAGGCAATAATAGGTGCAGTGTAGTGCCGGCTGCCAGGGCTCCTGGGCTGGCAGCGGGGCCGCGAGGCTTCGCTGGACGACTCGACATGGCGGCTCCTTCGAGCTCGTGCCGCTGCGGGCGGAGGCAGCCCAGCGCTTCGGGGCGCGGGGGCTGGCTGGCACGGGGCCCCAGCCTGGTTCCCCGCCCCAGCTCCCCGGAGGAGGGCTTTGCACCTCTCCATCTTCCGGGGTGACCCCAAGCACCCCAAAAAGGGAGGTCTGGGGACCCAGACACCAGCACCAAAGTGCAAGGGCCGAGCCCCCCTCACCACAATCATCCCCTACCACCAACCTTCCCCGGGAGCACACCAGGCTGTGCCGAGAGGGGACTTCTACCTGCCGGCGCCTCTCCCACCTCCAAAGGGCGTCGGTGAAGCCAAAATGGCAGCCAAAGCTGCCGACGGAGGGGAGGATGCTCTGCGAGGACAGAGGGCTGCACCCAGGGGACTCCTCAGCCCCCTGCCCTCCCTGACGGGTGCCACCAGAGCGGGCACACGGTGGCACACGGGTGCTTCCCCCCCTGCCCGTCCCAGCCAGGGCCCTCCTCGGCCGAGGAGCTCCTCATCCTCCCTGGCAAACGCTGACCTTCGCATTCTCCCTGACTTCATCCCATTCTCCGAAAGGAGCATGGTGAGAGCAAAAGCGCAGTGGTCCCGCAGGTTGCTTAAGCTCATTATGGCCTTTTAATTACATTCAATTGCAGTTTTATGGGCTTACGGGCAAATTGGAAGTGATCTAATTGTCCTTGAGGGGGTGCTACGCTCTGAGCTATGAAAAACCAAGCAGGATCCAGAGAGATGCAAGGGGAGCTTGAAAGCATTAGGCTCGCTCCAGCAGAGAAAGGAGAAGTTTCGTCTCCTCTCCAACCCCCCGCAGCCCCACGGTAACGAGCCGCACACGTGGCACGTGCTGGGCAGCACCAGCGGAGCATCGCCTGCGTCCCCGCTGTCCCTCCTGCCACCCCCAGCACGCAGGACCTGTCCCCATGCTGGGGCAGGAGCACGGCCGGCTGGGCTGCACGGAGAGGAGAGGGGACACAGAGCAAGCCTCCGCGCTTTGGGGGAAGCCACTGCGTCAAGCCCTGAAATCCTCCTCTCCAAAGCAGGCAGGGAGAAAAGCAGCAAAAAGAGCGCAACGAAGCAGGGCTGGGAGCTCTGCTTAATGGGAGCTCTCGGCCCAGTCCCCAAAATGGGGCCGCCGACCCACGCTGCCTCCTGGCAGGTTGGAGGGGAGGCTCTGCTCCTCGCGAGACGCGCGCGGCTCAGCCTGCGCTGGGGCTCACGGCTCGTGGGACACGATTCAGGACTAAATGTCACACAGCGACGGGCAAGGGAGAAACGCTCTGACTTCACGTGGGTGGAAGGCGCTAATGGAAGAACGGGAGATCCATCCAAAAAAATACCCCGCTCCCCACCTCCTCAGGAGCATCTGCTGCTTTTGACGACGGCCGAAGGGGAGGATGCTGCTGGGGCTGCCCAGCTCCCGCACAAACAGGAGGCGCGGGGTCCCGCTCGGGACAGGTTTGCACACCTGGCCTGATCCAACAAACCCGCGGCAAACCCAGCCCACGTCTCCTGACCTCCCCCTGCCCAGCCCCGGCACGCACCCTCCCCTCCTGCAAACAGATCACTTACAGCGGGCAGAGGTGAGGCGAGCTCGGGGTAACGTGAGCGCCGCGCGGCTTTAACCCTTTAGCAGTGCGGCCATCCCGCCCTGCCTGCAGCTGGGCAGCAGGGACCCAGAAGCTCTCAGTGGTCTCCCTCCAGGACACCTGGGATGAGCCAAATCCTAAAGACCAGCCCCGCAGCTCTCCCTGCAGCCGGCTCTGAACTCTCTGGGCTAAAACGCGCTTTCCCCCACCAATGAGTCCTAGAGGTGCACAGAGCCCTGCACGTCCAAATTGCTTTAAAAAGCCTCACGCTGAGTGTGCAGGATCTGTCCCACGGGATAAGCTCCATCCTTGGGGTCTGCATGGAGGGCGAGATGGGGAGAAGACCACTGCGACTGGCCGAGCCCCTCCTGCGCCCAGCTTCCACCAACTGCAGCCTACGAACCGTCGCCAGACAGATTGTATTACGGTGCTGTGCGTGCATTAATCCAGATTTGAGATAATTACAGTCATTCACTTGGCATAATGGGCTTTAATTGATCCAATGCGGCTGGCACCGGTGTTTGCCACCAGAGTGCAGCTGGCATCACAACACCCCAGAGCGGCTCTGCCGCCGGCCGCACCGTGGGCAGTGAAAGGCAACGCCGCTAACTGGCTTTCCAGAAAGCTCTGACTGGTTTTCTGCAGTAGGGGAAGCTGGGTCACAGCAGGTGACAGCAAGGCCAGGGACCACGGGGGTCTTCCCAGGTGAGAGCCAGCAAGCCTGGCTTGTGCACAGAGGTGTCCCCCGGTCAGAAGGCTTCTCAGGAGCACCCAGGTGGGACGAGCTGTCCCGCCAGACGGCTTTGCTGCTGGCAGCTGTGCAAGGGCAGCCCATGGGAACGCCACCTTCCAGGTCTCCTTGGACAAGTGTCCACCTCCTGTTCTGAGAAGTTGGACAACAGACCCCCAGGGGTCCCTTCCCACCACCATTTCTGCGCTTTAACGCTTGAAGAGCACACAAAGCTGGAAACCCAAGGTAAGCCAAGGATCCCAGGGTCCTCAGACTGCCGTCCCTTCCCACCGCAGCCGCAGCAGCACCAGGCCGGCTCCTTCTCCACGTCCCCGCCACCAACCGGAGAGCTCCAGAGCAAGCCGGCTGCCTCGGGGACATGCCACCCACTTGGTCCACCGCAGCCGGAGGTCCAGGGGAAGGAGCCTGAGAACTGGGTGCCTACGTGCCGCAGGAAGGCGCCTGACAAGATAGGGAAGGCAGCTGCCAGAGCCAGTTCGCCTTCAATAAAAAGCAAGTTCCTTCTGGACGCCAGACAGCACGCGCTGTTTTTCAAGAGAAAAAAGCTGCCTCTGGTCTTACACGACCCCCAGGGCTCAGCAGCAGACGCTGGGCAGGGGAGGTTTATCCCCACCCCAAAGTTTTGCCCCCCCAAGCACCAGTGGCTGGCAGGAGGGACGGACAGACAGACGTATGGACAGGTTGGGGGTGGCTCCCCCTTCCCGGGGCAGGAAAGAGGCTTGGGGAAGCCTTTCCCCAAGGCAGGTTGCAGCAAAGGATGCTCTGCCTGCAAGCTGCATTTGGGTTTCAGTTCCTGGTTCTAGTCCAAAACTAATTAGGCTGCATCCAGTCCAATCAGATAGCCCTGGCTAATTGAGCTCGGCGCAGCCAGGTCAACGTCCAGTGGGTCTCTGCGTTCCAGGCGTTTTGTCAGCCCGCAGATAACAGCCAGGGCCTGGGAAGGGGAATAACCCTTAAGAAAATATTCTCTTCATGTACAGCCAGAGCCTTTCCCTGCCGGAGCTGCGAAGCAGCCCCAGGTTAACCCCTTGGGCACTGCCAGCATCGTCCTCGTGCCCCAGGAACCCCGATGGATGAAGATGCCCCAATGGAAACAGCTAGAAGTGGGTAAGTGGAAGATAACACAGGGAATGCCCACCACACTCTGGTGTGCATTGCTTATGGTGTCACTTGGAGAATTAGGTGCTTGGCGAGCCATGCTGTGTGCCGTACATCACCAGTGGAACAGACCTCCAAACAATATAGCGAGCTACATTCCCTGACATGTGGCTACTGGAAAACCAGCGAGACTGATGCTAGCTGCCCCAGAAGCCCAGCAGAGGATTAGTGCACAACCACGCACCCCCTAATGGGTGCTGGGACGTCCCTCGGCCATTGCAGCGTGCACCAAGCCAGGCACAGACCCGTGCCTGTCCCCATGAGCTCCCAAGCTGCACGCAGCGCAGCCCCGGCAGCAGCAGCAGCTCATCCTCTTGATGCACTCCAGGCCATCAGTGGGGCACAGCACAAAGCCAGGTGCTGGAGAGCTCAAAGCTCCTGTTTGCCTTTTTTTCATTTTCCAAGTCCCAGTTTTTGGGATAACTCTGGGATATCAGAGATGTCCCTTGCTCGGGGGGGTTGTTGCTGCCCCCAGCAGCAGGGCTAAAGGAGACAGCATCACTCGGCAGCTCCTGCCTGCCCTCATTCCCACCAACACGCTGCTCAACCAGCGCCCTGGCCACAGGGCAATGGAAAGCATCGGTACGGGGACGCTGTACCCACGGATGTCCGATGGTCTTGGACCAAGATGAGCCCAGCAGCAGCCAGAGAGCTCAGCACAGGCCACCCAAGCGGCAGCAGAAACACAAATGGGGGCTCAGTGTGCTCCACGCTCTCCGCACAGCTACCAACGCCTCCTCCAGTGCTGCCTTGGATGCGTCTCCGCCAGGCTGCAGCCTCCAGCCTACTTAATATTTTACGAAAGTGGAGTTTGTTCGAGCTGGCCCCGTGGCTCTGTGCGCAAGCGCAGAGGCCGGTGCATGCTCTGTGGCCGCTCCCAGGCGTGCCCAGGCACCGCGGCTGGGCTGCAGCCAGGCGGGGACCCCCGGGCGGCGCGGCCTCGGCTTAGGGAGGACGGCGAGGAGATGCAATGGGCACCACTGTGAGAAACGCGCTGGATGGATGGGAGCGCGTCGCTCCCACGAGTGGGTCAGGGCCGTGGAAAAGCCCCACGCAGACAGACGGACGGACGCGTGGCTGCAAGCAGCTGAGGCTGGCTCTGGGGCTGCTCCACGTTTACTCCCCGCAGCTGCGTATGGGCTGTGACTGCCCAGAGCCAACGCCAAGCGGCTGCAGCCCAGGGCAGAGCTGGGCGGAAGAGCGCAGAGGAGGAGAGGGGACGTGAGGAAGGCCCGAGAGGGCCCTTCCTCCAGTGGTCATCAGCCGCTCTGCCAACTCCTGGCTTCTGCGGCCGATCATGGAGAAGAAAATTACAATGCTCCCATAAAAACATACGCTTCCTTTCTCTCTCCAACCCTGCTTTTGGTTCTGAGCCTGAGCATCGTCAGGGAGGTGGCAGCCCGGGCTCTGCGCGGCCCCGCAGGCAGCACCGAGCACCGGCCTCGCTGCTGGGGCAGGGCTGCTCCTCTGCAGCTGACAAACAGCCGAGACGTTCCATTAATAAACCTCAGCTCCTCCTAACACTTCTGATTACGATCTCTCTGTTTGGATCCGCGCTCACGTTACACGTTCGTCTCAATTATATATTCCCTTCTCTTTAAATCCCCACTTATCTCCTTTACCACGTAAATCACACAGAGGGCTCTGGGTTTTGTTTTTTTCTTCCCTTCCTGCCTGCCTAACTTTCCTCGCTCCAACAGCAGTTAGAAAATAAACAGCGATTTAAAGTGCAGCGTGCCCGGGCAGCCTCCGAGCTCCTCTCCCAGCGTAACAAAAAGCAGCGCAGCAGTCGGTCTCACCGAGCCCCGTGCTGTGTTTTCCAAACACATTTACTCACTTCCCACTCGGTGTGGGCCAAATCCTCACCCAGGCTTTACTGGGAAACCCCTAGGAGGTGCTGGGTCCGGCCCAAGCGCAGCATCGGGGTGCCGGGTGAGGAAGCGTGAGCCCGGGCTGGATCCCCCGCACCGCACCACGGCCCTCTGGCAATTAAGGCAATTGCTTGCATGGAAACCTAATTATATTAGGGAAGTACTTGGTAATTTTTAGCTGTTCTGCTGGTGGCTGGGCTCCCTCCCCCTCCTGCGTGCCAGCAGCTCTGGGCAGAAGTTGCAGCGTTGGGTTCCTCTCCTCTTCCACTGCTGCTATGAAGAAGGAGAGCGAGGAAGAGGAGGGAGCTGGTGTGACGGGCAGGCAGCGGGTTGGGGCTCGGGTGATGGCCCCGGGTGAGCTGTAGCTCTTGGGAGCCTCCGGCTCCTCAATCCTCTGCTACAGTGCCCAGCAACCCACTGTGTTGAGCGGGCAGTCAGCCCCAGTGCAATGCCCACCTCAGCTGCAAACCCAACACCCCTGTCCCTGTAAGATTTGGCATGCCCTGGATCCCCCACCACGCGTCTCCATCCTCTGTGGGGCCCCGCTGTGCAAAAAAGCCCAAGCAGGCAAGATCGCAGCAGCAGCACGACACAGAGACCAAGAGCTCCCACCGTGCACCCAAGGCACTTTGGAGCGTGGTGTCTTCAGGAGCATCCTGGGCCTGTTTCTACAGTGACTGCAGCTGGCAGAGCAGGAGCCCACCATGGAGAGCACCACGGAAAGCTTTGCACCACGGAGGGCATTGCACCGTGGAGAGCTTTGCGCTACGGAGAGCGTTGTACCATGGAAAGCTTTGCACCATGGAGGGTGTTGCACGGGGAGTGCTGCACCATGCAGAGTTTTGCACCGTGGAGAGCTTGCAGGAGCCCCCTCATGCCTGCCTCCCCTCCACAGGCGCACCCAGCCCCAGCACCCAGCACCCAGCCCCAGCAGCTCCATTCCCACGCCTCGCGCTGGCCCGGCCGCTGGCTGTGCCTTTAAGAGGCGAGGAGGGGAGCGCGACAGCCCGGCCGTTTTCCGAAGGAACATTAATTTGCCAGCGTCACATGCTTCGCAGCTGCAGCCTGGCAGTGATTTATACGCCTCTGAAGTTCATCAGAGGGAAAAGTACTTTCCAGGCGCACCGTATCCCCCCTTCCCCTCTCTCTCCCTCAGTGGCAAGAGCTGCCCACGCCCAAAGCCTGGCCGAAAACCCAGGTCTCATCCATCACCCCGCGTGTCACCCCCTGCCCTCGCCACCCAGCCCGGGCACCCCCCTGCTCCCCAGCATCTGCGAGCAAAAGAAAACTTCCTCTCGCTTCCTCGCCTCCGCGACCCACCCAAGAGAAAGCCATTCATAAGGGGCAGCGCTGAGCCGCCTCCTCTGCGGGGCTGGGGGCTGGCGAGCCCCCCCTGCGCACCCCCAGGCCCCGTAGCCAAAATAAACGGCAGCCAGCAGGCCGGCGTCCCCTCCTCCTGCCGCCACCACCCACCCCCTGCACGCCGTCCTCCGGGGAGGTTCAAAAGTTCAAGATTTTCACATTTCCCTAACGTTATTTCAGGAAATTGCTGGAGAAAGGAAAGACGGCGCTGCCGAAAAAGCAATACGCGTGTGGATACAATAATACGCCTAATCCAGAGGTTGGACTCGCTGTGCGCCAGGCTGGGCTCAGAGAGAGCCCAATTCCCACCCTGCACGGCACCAGCCTCATTTTCTGGCTCTCAACCTTCTCGCACTCCGCTGACTTTTGCAGAGTTATTCCTAAAGCAACGCCCGGGCTCATCCCCAGCTGCTCCAAAGCAGAGCGGCCACAGCGGTGACAAACGCACCGAGACGCTGCCGCGGGACCGCGCGCCAGCCCCATCCACGTGCAAAGCACCAGCACTCACAGAGTAACGGCAGCAGGTTGGGTGGTCAAGCTCCATCACGGGTCCAAACCCCAGCCCAGCGCAAGCGGCGGCCTCGGGGCACCCGGCTGCACCCGCTGCCCGCTGGGTGCCACGGCACAAGGCGCGCTGCCCCGCGAGAGCCAGTGGCTGCGTGCCCGTGGGGAACCGCAGCTTGGGCCCAGATGCGCGCAGCTTGGCTTTCCCAGAGCACGCGCAGGGCTCCGCGCAAACGCTATCGAATTTTGGGCCCAAGCTCCGGGATTGCACAAACCTCAAAACTTGTTCAAAAGCGGCTGAGTCGCACCTGGGTTTTCATCAAAAACAGGTTAAGCTGCAGCCTTTGCTGAAGGCTCATGGGAAAGGTTCATAAAACTACTGCAACTCTTGGCAAACCTGAATTTGGGGTTATAATGAAATATGAAACTCGGCTACTTTCATGTGGTTTGGGGTTTTTGTTGCAAAACATTTTGTGTAGCAGCTTTCGGCGAGAGCATGACAATCTAGCACAAAACAGCGTGTCTATAGGAGCGAGGAATTCAGATACACCCCAGCAGCATTCAAGCTGGCAAATGATTAACTTTTATTTGAAGCCCTCTCATTAGCGCAGAGGCTGGATCCGTGCCACCGCGTGCTATGGGACGCGGGGCAGAGCTCTGGGCGCTGGCGAGGACCCAAGCGCAGAGCGGCCGCAGCGGCGGGGCTGTGCTCGGGGCGAGAGCCCGGCTCCGCCCGCAGCTCGGCGCAGACGTGCCGCGGCACAGCGAGACGTGCCCCGCGCAGAGCCCTCGCAGGCAGGGGTGGGAACAAGGGGAGCTGCACCGGTGGCACTTCCAAGGTCCATCTCACGCTCACGTGGCGCGTCCCCTGCTTTTTTTCCCTTGCAACAAACGGAAAAAGCGGAAAAAGTGCAAACTTTGTTGGTGCGGTAAAAGCGAAGCCAGTGACGCTGAACTAAGTGCTGCCGTGGGTGCCCGCAGCCAGAGCATCCCCTCTGCAACGATTCCCCTTGCCCCAGATGTTAAACCAAATGGGGGTCCCCGTGCCTGCCACCAGCCGCAGCGCACACTTGGCACTTGGAAGAGCAACCTTGGCTGACAGCAAAGAGGGGCTGGGAAACCTCCGCGCCAAAGCAGCGCTTCGCTCCTTCCAAGCACGCCACAAGGGACTTGGGGTGGGTTTGGTGTCTTTTTTTTTTTTTTTTTTTTTTTTTAAGTGGTTTGCTGAGCTCTCAGGGCATTTGGAGTTGGGTCCATTTTGGATTGTGCTCTGGATTTGCCATTCTGCTGCATTTTAAATTGCTGAGGGCTTGGCAAGACTCCTACTTACGCTGTAAGATCACCCGACGAGGGAGGGGGAAGAGCGAGCGGCTCACACCAGCCCCGCTATTTCCAGCTGGGAAATAGGGGTTATACGTGTGTGTGCGTCTGCGCCCACAGCTACAGTCTCCATCTGCGGCTGACGGACTGGGCCCTGCTCACACAAACCAACCCAGCAGGCGTGATGAAGATGACCCATTGAATATTAGCAACATAAGCATCCCAGATTATCGATTTCCTCAAAGGAATGTGATTCTCCCTGATGAGCTCTTGCCATGTATCAATCACCCTCGTCCTCCATTAACCCCTTGCACTTGCTCTCCAAAAGGTGGCTCTCCTGAGGGCCTGGAGGGCTGCTTTCCATGACAGGCAGTGCCTGACACATCTGAAGAGGTTTCTGAGGACACGAGCGGCACCTGAAGCCTGTGCGCGTGCAAAGGTGGCAAACTGGCTAAGCAGATAGGCGGTGAAACCAGTGCCTGCAGCGTGCTCCCACTGAACACGAACGGGTCCTTGCACGCTCGCACGACCTGCTGGCATTGCCCAGGCAACCGCAAGCAGAAAAGAAGAAGGACGATCGATATCTGCATTTTCACAGCCGCGCGGGGCTCTGGCACCGCGTCCGCAGCAGGGCCGAGCCGTGCAGCTGTGATGCCAGCTCCATGGAGCGCCCGGCACCGGGCATCGCCTCACAACAAAGCCACATCCGAAACAAGGGAGCAGGACGCGGGGCCAAGGTGCTTGGAGATCGCCTGGCATCCAGGGCATTTGGAAGGCCAATTAAGGGAGCTTATATTAAAAATAGAAACGTGCTGATATGCTGGGAAAGCCACCAGCCCTGAAATGCCAAGCAAACGTAGCGCTGCTCTTCCCAAGCCCTTGCCGGCACCCAGCTCCACCAGGCGAACGCTGCTGGCGTCACACCCGATGGGCATTTGTTCTCTGCACCCTGGGAACGTCTGCAAGCGTGACAGCAACGAGACACATCCACGGGAGCTCCAGCTGCCAGAGAAGAGGGGCTGCACGAGTCCACCCAGCTGCACGGTGCCAGTGCAAAGCTGTGCAGCCTGCGCTACACGAAGCTGCTTATGAACTTGTGCAGAGCGAGCTTCCACTCCCACCTGGAGGAAAGCTGCAAAGGCGGCTTTTTTTTGCCACCTATAATTGGGTTAAAAGAATGAAAATCTCTGAAACAAAGAGTGGGGGAGCTCAGAGAGCCAGCGCTGGAATATAAGTTACTTTCTGAACATGGTCCAGGCTAGGAAGGGATTAAACTCATTCATATCTAAATAATAAATAATAATAACAATGGCTGTTTTGCACTACAGTTCTTTCAATATGGGCTGATTAATGTCTTCGTAACAAGCAACTGTAAAGATTTTAAAGCCATCTAATTAGAAGGCTGTTTCCTTTCCAGAAATGCCCAAGTCGCTTTGGAAAAGGAAACGTGGCCTCCAAAGCTACTTCGGTGCTGCGGAAGCGCTACCCTGAACATTAATCAAACACTCGACTTCCCCAGGGCCCCGATTCACCACCAGTATCCCCGGTTCTCCCCACGGCCGCCTCCTCGGTGCCCACAGGAGCTCCCTGCATCCGCCCTGCCCCGGGGAGCAGCACCCACATCGCCCACCGCGCCGGCAGCTTTGGGCAAGGAGCCGAGCACAGGCGCGGGCTCTGCCCATCGATCTCCTGCTGCAAAAGGCAGCGGCCGTCTCGAGGAGCCGCAGGCGCGCGGCGCCGGGCGCAGGAGGACAGGGACGGGGACGCCTTGCAGGTGCACTCGTCCCAGCACACCAGGGCGCGCACCGCCTGGGCTTGGTGTGCTTCTCCGTTCGTGCCTGGCGTTCCCAGAAAACACTAACTCCATTATTGATTTGTGCTCATCAGTCATTTTTACAACCCGCCTAGCACTTTTACTGAAGGCCGTGACTAATTCCACTTCCCCGCGCTCGAAGGGGCCTTTAACTCTTTCAGCGAGGCTCGCCGGGGTGCTGCAGGACCGGCGGCCCCTCCGCCGAGAGGCGCGCAGCAGCTCGCCGCCCGATCGATGCGGGTCGATGGGGGCCGCACGGGGCTCTGAGCCGCCTTCCCCTTCCTTTCTCTATCCGAAACCACTCTAGCAGAAAGGCAGATGAGATGAAGCTGAATGACCCGCGCTGCTGGCAACAGAGCTGGGGAAAAAAAACAGACTCTCTGCCCATTGCTCTCACGCCAAAACAAACCACGTCCCTCCCCGTTTCGGAGGCAGCTGCACCACCATGCAGCCTGCCCGTGAGCCTGGCGTGTGGGTCCAACAGGGCGGGTTTGTCTGCCAGCTCCGGTGAGCATCCAGCTCGACCCGCGCCGACGGGGTCTGCACCGTGCCAGCACGCTGTGCCCCAGCTGAGCAACCAGCACGTACCGGGGGAAAAGCCACGAGTGCCCGGCAGCCCGGTGGGACCAGGTCTCCTTCCCTCCTTCCAGGCGCTTCCCAGCAAGGAGTCAGGATCAAACTCCCAGAGGGGAAGGTCCATTGAGTTAAATGTAGCAGATGCCATTTCCGAGGGTGGGATACAGGGAGTACCAAACACGACATCTGCAATTACGGAAAGCCAGATAAAGAAAATCAAATCTCACGCTTCAGGGCATAGACTGATGAGTACAAGGGTCAGGAAGGAATTTCTCTCCCCTTACACAGCAGTGCACAACTGGGTCAGTGCATTACCGGGTGGCACAAGTCCTTGATTGTTTTTCCCTTTTCTTTTTGAAGCCTTTGGATCTCGCCAATGTCAGAGGCAAGCAGCGGTATTTGAAGGAGCAACGGCTTAATCCGGTGTGGCAGGGCCAATGCTTCTCCCGTCACCCACCTTGCTGGAGATCAACATCCCTGGTCCCAGCTGCAGGACCACATGGGGACCTCTCTCAAAGGCTCCTTCAAAGCCAGTCCTTTCGCCCTGCTGCTCTGACACCGACCTCCGCAGCGCTGCCTGCTCCCCCCTCGCACCTCAGCCTTAATTACTTCTGCTGCAACCCTCTAAATTATAATAGGAACTCCTCTGGGTAAGGACCTTTTCTTGCCCGGTGTTTGTAAGGCGCTGTGTACACCTCTGGCACTGTTTAAATAATAAGCAGCACTAATAAAACCTGCGATGTTGGCTTAGAAAATAACTGCACTGGAAAACAAGTCGAACGTAGAGAAGCAACCAAAGAGTGCCGATGGTTTTGTTAACAAAGGTCGGAAAGCGTTTGTGGTAACAGCGGTTGCTCTCACTTTACGCTGCGTCCAGCATCCTTTCTCTTCCTTAAGCACCTTCTGTATGCTAAAAGTTGCTTAGCTGGGAGGATCTAACCACAGGGAAGAGGCTTGAGTTTCAATTTGAAACAAAGCAAGCAAGCAAATGCAAAGATCGCCCATAAGGTGTGTCTACCTGCATGCGCCCCTTGCTAAGCTGCGCTTTGCCAAACCACACGCTTCATAACCTGGACAAACACTTCTTGGGCTTTGCCCACGGCCGAGCAGCTATTTAGCGGCCATTCTACGTTACCAGGCGTGGCATTTGTTAATGTGCTCTGTATCGGTCTTCTACACCTGCTGGGGTCTCATCGACCCCATGAGACCACATTTCGCAAATCCTATCAAACAGGGTTGATTAGCCTCTGGTTGGTTGGTTGTTTTTTTTTTTTTTTACCAAATAGCACCTATGATCAGTTCAATCTGAAGTATTAGATTAATTAATGCTAACCACTGCCTGACGGCATGAATGCCCCCCAACTCTACTCACCGCAACCATTACATGGGGCGGGATGCGGGGGGCCGACAGCCCCATAGGCGCCTCGGTCAGGCAGCCCGGCTCGGGGCGCCTGCTCTGCACCCAGGACCTGCAGCATGCGCCGAGCCTGCGGGCAGTGACTCACGTCTGCACCGCCTCCGGGATCCGGCCGCGGGTGGAATCAAAGGCATGGAAATGTTTTCAGTAGGGATCAGCGTGCCCAGACTTGGTCCCTACAATCCAGAAGCGGAGCCAAGAAAAGAAAGCCAGAGCAGAAGGTTGGGATGGGGCAACAGGAGCTTCAGCATTGCAAACACGTTACAGACAAGCGGGAGAATAATCTTTGGGGGAATGTTTGAAGGAGCCTGTGGCGGCTTGCTTGGGAAAATAAAAAAAAGAAACAAATGAAAGACAGAGAAGGCAACGGCAGCCCTGGAGCAGCTCGGTGCCGCGGCCGGGCACGGTGAGGGCTGCGTGTGGCAGCACCTCGCAGCGGCACCGGGAGCGCTTCCTCCCCGCGGTGCTGGCAGGGCTGGACGTGGCGGCCAGGCCTGGGAAAGCAAAACCAAAGGAGGCGAAGGAGGAGGCCAGGAGGCTGCCGGGCGCGGGGAAGCACGCACTGCGGGGCATTAATGCCGAAGGATGGGCGAGGAGAGGCTGGGAGCGACAGCACGGGGCTGAGGATGGTCCTGCCGGGGGGCTGGCGCACAGCAGTGGGGAGCAGGGCGCTGCACTGGGGTACCTGGGCTGCACCTTGAGCTCGCTCCGCTCCTTAGCATCATTTTGTGCCCTCAGGTCTGATATTTCGGTTGTCCGTATGCCTCAGTTTCCCCCGCAGGTGAAGGACTCGCGAAGCCTCACCTGCCCGCCTCCACCTCCCCGTGCCTCGGCTCAGCAAAGCCGCAGCCCTGCCCAAATCCCACCGAGCCAGGCAGCTGCGGCCACCACACGGAGCAGCCTCGCGGAGGTGCCTTCCCAAACGCCCACCTTGCACCTCCGATGCCACCGTGTCCCCCGAGCTCCTGCCGCAGCAGAGGAGGAACCAGCCCCGGCACGCGGAGCGGCTCAGGGCGAGCTGGGGACAGCACGGGTTGTGTCACGGTCACTGCAAGAGCTGGGAGGGGAGTTTCTTTTTTAAGGAGAAGGGCTTGGGGGGGCTTGTTTTTTGTTTTGCTGAGGGTTTGTTTTTTCCCTGGTTAACCAAAAATGCCAATGAAACCAAGGCTGTTCCCAGAAAAAGGACTTACACAGATGAATTAATGTCATGTTTAGGGGGAAGAGGGAAAATAACAATGGAAATTGGCAAAAGATCTAATGTCGACTTTTTTTTTACAAAAAAGTTTTGTATTGAAATGAACTCTTGCTTCAAACTGTCCCTTTACATGCCACGAGACTCTCTGCAAAGGTGGAAATGAACCTGAAATGTTCCGAGTGGTCCTTTCTGGGTCTCTGTGGGAGCACGACCCTCCTGACTCGGAGGCGTTGGCGAAGCCCCGGGTTCTCCCAGGAGAAGCCTTTCCCCCCACGCAGCCCCGGTCCTTCCTGTCCTTTGCATCCAGGTGCCCCAGCCTCTGGGGACGCCTGGGCTCCCCAGGGCTCGCCCTCGCAACGTGAGGTCGGTTCTCTGCCCCAGCCCTGCGGGACCGGAGGTCACCCGTTCCCCTGTCCCCACAGGGCCACCGCAGGGGCAGCAGTTGGCTCTAGGAGCTCAGACGCAGGTGAGCAGCTTCACCCAAACATGCTCTAGCACGGTGCAGTCTTGGGGATGCCAAAACATGCAGCTGGATTACCGAGGTCCAGAAGACGACTAACCACAGAGAGGAGGAGGAGGAACTACAAGCTGAGACCTGGAGCAGCCCTGCACCACTGCAGCTGCTGCCGCTCGGGCAGGTTCAGCCACGTCGCTGCAACTGGCATCGCCAACGTCGCGCTCCCCTGCCTCCCACCACTCCCCGTCCTCCATCCCCTGGTTTCCATTAGAGCCCTCAGAGCTGCCATTTGCCCCAAGCGCTGAATCTGCTTCAGATTACCGTAACAATGCTGGGCCCCAAGTGGACATGGAACGTGTCTCAAATTCACTGTAATTTTAAGCCCTTCCTAAAACCGCGCAGACGTCGCAGGAATATTGCCTCCTCCTTTCAGACACCCCGATGACTCTGCAGCCCAGCCAGAGGGGAGCTGTCGACAGGGGGAGAGGAGGCGATGGCTGATGCCGGTGCCGACGCCTTCTTTGCACGTGCAGAAAGCAGCGGGGCCGAGCGGCTGCCAGCCCCCGGCCCCATCTCCTGCTCCAGGGAAGGAAACATCCCCAGCACCAGAGGCCGTGGCCCAATGCCACCCAAATCCCCACCGGCGCCCGCAGCGCTCAGCCCCAGCCTGGAGTCAGCACGAGGCTGTCACACCGACCACACCTGTGAAACTGCTACAAGAGTTAATTGATCATATAAGTACAGTAATTGGAACTTGCAAAGCATAGATAATTACCTTTTATTAGTTCCTGTAGATAATCCATTATGCACTGATTAGGCCTAAGCAAGGATCTCACAGTCCTACTTTGATTAATGGCAGATTACAGATATTAAACTCAAACTGGAATAGATAACTCAGTTTTCTTTCTTGCCTTAGCAGTACATCACCCTGTGAGTTACGGGCAGAAGTGTTCGAGGCGCCTGATTTGTCCTGAGGGAAATTCAGGCATATCCGAAATTCCCACCTGCCCTGAAACTGCCCCAAAAAGCAGCAGGGACAGCATCTGGAGAGCCGAGCCCAGTGGCACGCAGCACTGAGCTCACACAGCCCCTGCCCAGGCGGCGGGCCCCCAGTCCCCCCCGAGGCACGCCGCGTCCCGCGTCAGCCCGAAGCACCCGGCACGCTCCCCAGCGCCGCAGGAGGGCACGGGGGCACCGGGCTGCTCCACCAGCGTCCCCCCACCGCCGCGTGGGGTGGGCATCTCCAAAAACCAGCTCCCAAAGCTTCCCGGAGGCTCGAACGCCATCGGCTTAAATCTCAGAAGCTCGCTCGCCCAAGAACAGCTGTGTGTCGCGCGAGGCTTGATTACCTCCTAAACAGGGTGTTTTTAGCCCAGAACAACTTGTCATTGTCCCTCCCTAGCAGCTCACTGTGGAGCTCCTACGTTTTCATTGCCCCGGAAGGTCAGATTGCATTTATTTTCGGCGATTACCTCCCCAAGGCAGAATGTCAATAGGTATTTTCCACCTGCAACCACTTGGCTCAGTGGGGCAGGGGCTGCCGGGGCAGGGGGCTGCCCGCCCTCCTGCCGGGCTCAGGGGACTGTCCCTGCGGTCAGGGCCACCCTGTCCCCAGCAAAGGTGTCCTCGGGTGGGATCTGCTGCTGGCACGGGGGTCTGGCTCCGGTTCTGTCCCATCTGCAATGGGCACAGGAGCAGGGTGGGGATGGGACGGGGGCATCCAGACAAGATCTGACTGCAGGCTACGGGCAGGAAGCTTTATTTAAGAAGGAAAAAAAAGAAAGCCCGCGTGTGGTTATCTCGGGCTAGCCTCCAGCTGCAACCCAGAGACTAAAGGGGGGGCATTTTTCAAGTGAATAAACAAAACCAAGCGGATGTGACATGCCGAGTCACAGGGACAGAATCCTCCTTTCTTCCTGGCCAGATAACCCCCATTTATCAGCACCGAGGGGGATTAAGAAGGAGACAAGGAAGGGAGGAAAACAGCAAACGCGAGCAAGGGAGGAAAAAATACAAAGTTGAGTTGCTTCGCGGAGCCCAGGGCACGAGGAGGCAGCGAGCCTCCTTCCTCTGCGAGCCCGTTAATCCCGCACGCTCGTGACTGCCAGTGCTCGGGATGAATGAGATTTACTGCCCATTAAAATAAAGCTCTTTCTGTAGTTTATAAACAACATTGCCGCTCAGTGGGAGGTTGGACATTTTAGTTCATTAAGCAGCAAATAATCTCTGTCACTTTTTAAGTTTATTTACATGTAGGGGTTTTTACCCCTTCCTCCTCCTCTCGCCCGCGCTGGGGCACACACCGCAGCACCGGCTGCAGCGGAGCTGGCTCCGGCCGGAGCGTGAGAGCATCCGCACATGCCACCGAACCGCTGGGCTGCTCCGCATCTCGAGCTCGCTCTTCCACGGCCATTGACCAAGACCTTAAAATAATCCCGTTTATGTATCAAAAACGGTCCTTATAGTGAAAAGAAAATTATTTCTTCCTAAAAAGCTTGCTGGGGTGACTGGTGTCAGAGCAGTGCTGCTGGGGCGCTGGGAGGCTCAGCAGCCGTCCCGGGAACCGAGGGCAGAGTTGAGCCCTGGGGAAAGGCAGAGGAATAAGCAGCGTCCGCAGGTACCAGCGTGGCCTGGGACAGCACGGGGACAGGGACAGGGCTGCCAGGAGCTTCAGAGACCCTGATGACGTGCAGCCCGGAACAGGGCACACGGAGATGCCCAGGGGCAATGCACGCCAGACCACTTGCCCGAGGCTCCTGGTTTTGAGAGGCAGCAGAGGACCTTTCCCTTGGCACGTCTGCCTGGAAATGACAACCTGGGAGCCCCTGCCCATGCAGGGAGGTGCAGACGCCCTGCACGAGGCTGGGAGGGAAGGAGGGCATCTGGGAGAGAGCCGACACCAAATGCAGCCTCCAGCAGCCCCGAGGGCCTTTTGCAAGAGGAAGGATGTGCGCTCCCTTCTTAGCAGGACTCCAGCATGGGCCGTGGCTACCTCGTGCCCCCACCGCAGCGCCAAGCAGCTGCCGCATCCTTGCCCGCGCACAGCACCGTGCGGGGCTGAGCCCCTGCATCTCCCCCCGACACCGCTGCCAGCCCAGGGGGGCAGGAGAAATCCCTGCTCCCGTTACCTAGATCCTAAAGCACTTGAGCAGGCAGTGAATGTGCAAGCCATTGTATCACTTGCTCGCTATCAACAGCTCACCCAGTGGCACTTAATTACAGCCCCGGAAGCATAGGCTTCCTTAATAAATCAAAGAAATAAAGTCAGGGATGATGCACTGAACAGAGGGGGTGGGGTGGGGGGAATAAAGAGCTTACAGTTTCCCACTGTGTGTCCCCTTTAGATAACAGATGCTCTCTTCTTAACCTCTCACTTCATCAGATCAGCTCCAGCTGTGTTTGGATCAAGTGCGCAGCCTGGCCCGCATCCAGCCTGCCTGCTTCCCCGCGCCGGTGCCAGCTCCAGCCCTTCGGCTTGGCGGCCGCGCGCTGCCTGCAGCGGGGAGGAGGAGACCCCGCCAAGCCAGGGCAGCCTCGTTAAGCGCGTGCGACTTGGTTCCTGCTCCCCAAATCCTTCATAAGAGCATCTCTGGGACACGCGCAGAGTGCCAAATGCTGGTCCTACCAGCACTGGAGCCTGCCCTGGCCGGGCTCCTGGGAATGGTGCAAGCAGCCTGGGAGCTGGCCTGGGGGCAGGAGCGATGCACGGGGGATGTTTCCCCTTGCTCCCCACGAGCAGCCCGTGCTGGTGTAACAGCCAGGAGACGACACTCAGTAAACAGCTTCCAGAGGCCGTGCTAATAGCTCCGCATCACCTCGGCCATAAATCACGGGAGAAGCCACCTGGGAAGCCCTCCGCTGCCTGCCTCCGCGCCCGCCACCCACCTCCCTGTTTATTTGCAAGTGTCACCTCTTCTCCTCCCTCCGGCTCACGGCCCACAGGAGAAACGCATTGATTAATCGGGCTGCAACAGCATTAAAAGGAGATTCCTCACCGCCGAGCTGGGGAAGGGCGCAAGGAGCCATCGCCCCACACCGGCCCCCCCTTGCTCAGAGCCAGCACTGTTGCAGCCGCTGCACCCAAAGGTGCTCAGGTGCAGCCTGCGCCCACTCTGCCCTGCCGGCCCCGCAGCACAAAGGCTCCCCGGGCATCCCAGCTCTCATTAAGCAAGCTGCTGGGAACACAGACGTGTGTATATAATTAGCAGAAACAACAGCCGTGGGAGGGTCGGTGTCTCGGCATTGCGGTGGCCGTCCTGGGCAAGCCCACGAGCCCACGCACGTGTCCAGCACCAAGTCCCTCGTTCGTGCAGCGCTGCGGCCCCGCTCCTCATGTCTGGGCTCCAGCGTTGGGCATTTGCCCCCACGGGAAGATAAAAGCGCTGCCAGCCCATGAAGCAACGCCGAGGTCCCCCTACCCCGTGCAAACGTGCCGCGCAGCCCAACGGCCTTAGCAGAGATAAAGCCTCTGAGAAATCCTGCTGCTCCTAATCCCCCAACAGCACAAAAATAATGAAGCATTATCTCATCAGGCCTTAAGCCAGTAATTACCCAGGGGATGGCTTAATAAGGAAGGGACACCCACCTGCCAAATACAACCTAAGCCTGCCTCATTGCCAGTTACACAACGCGAGGGCATGTCTGCGTGAGCATCCTCAGCGCTCTCGGGCTGACCCAGCCAGCTGGGCAAGGCAGAGAAGGGGAACCAGGAGCAGCCTTGTCCCCAAGCTGTAGGGGGTCAGAATGAGCCCAACAGACCCCAACTCCCCCCCCCTAGAGTCCCACTGGACCCAGCCACTGGAAAAGGCTGTCTGCCACCCAACTCCCCAAAATCTCAGCCGGTGCAGTGGCTCGCGTTTCTCCTGCCGACAGAAGCGCCCGCTCGCTGGCACGCTGTGCCGCCCTCCCCTCGCCACCTCGGCTGATTTCGTGCCGCCTCCTCAGCCACCACCACATCCTTCCTGCCTGGCCCTGCCCTGGCGGCGATGCTGGACAGGGACGGCAGTGGGGAAGGCGCAGAGAAGGGAAACAGGTTTTGAGCCCCATCCCTGACACGATGCCCGCGACGGGTGCTGTTGACAGCAGACGATGCTGAGAGCGGCCAAACCACTCCCGAGAGCTGCAAACACCCCTCGGGCCCTCGCTCAGCCGAGCCCATCGGGGACCTTTGCCCCAGTGCAAACCCGCAGCCCCACGCATCACTGGGCTCTCGCCGCAATGTCCCACGCAGCCCCGTCCCACGGCTCCCGCTGCTGAGGATGTCCCCAGCCCCTGCTGCCAGGCGGACGTCCCCTTGCCGCCGCAGCCCAAATCACTAGCGGCTTCAGCAAATCTCAGCCGCGGCCCCGTGGGACCACGTGTCCTGCTCGGTTAACAGAGCTGGAGCGTGAAAAGCAATCGGAGGAGAGTTCTTGGGTTACAGCTCCGAGCAGAAGCAGCAGGGACGGGACGGACTCTGACAGCTCCTGGCTGCTCTCCGGGCAGTGATATCTCCAGATCTTTTACAAATAAATATCATTGCTCATTATCTCAGCATTAAAGTTACATGCTGGGCGAGATGGGCACCGAGCTTTCTCTTGCTAATCTAAAACGGATGCCAGCATTTCTATTATTAACCTCCCAGGTCACCGCCTCCCGGGGAGGACCCCGGCTCTGCTGTCACCAGCCCCGTCCCTCCGGGAGCAGCGCCACAGCCCCTCCTTCCTTGCTCACACGTGAGCTCCTGGGGGGGTAAAACCTCCCCTGACCGCCCCAGAGCCGGGCTGGGGCTGGGCGCTTCCTGAGGCTCGATGCCGCCGAGCCCGTTCCCACGCGCAGCCGCAGCAAAGGCGAGCAGGCGGCGGCAGGGCAGGGCCAGCTCCTGGGGCCGTGCTGCCGAGCAGAGCATCCCCGAGGGCTGGCACCGAGCCTTCGGCTCCCGAAGGCCGATGCCTGCAGCCTAGCTATCCGCTCTGCGAGGGCTAGCAGTCCCAGGAAGGTCTCACAGTGGGAAAACCATCTCACGGCATCGCCGCTGGGGTTTGTGGCCCGGAGAGAGACACAACCGAGACACCAGCGATGGCAGGGCTGCAGACCTCCCCGGGGCACAGCACGGCCGTGCCAGCTGCCCTGGACACAGCTCCCGTCCCCAGCATGGGCTTGCCTCCATCGCCTTCTGAAGAAACCCCCGCAAAACCTTTTGCTTGTACAAAACCCGAGACCAAAACCACTCGGCGCTTGTGTCCGCACCAAGCCAGAGCTGCTCAGAGCAGCACGCCGGCCCCACAGTCCCGACGTGTCCCGCCGGCCGGGTGCTGCGAGGTGTGCCTTGCAAGGAACCGAGCGATTCAGACCCAGGCGGCTTTAACTCCTGCACCCTGCCGTGCCTCAGGCTCCTGCTCCAGCACGGCGCGGGGCCGAGCTGCTGCGGGATGCAGCAGAACCCGGTGGGCAGAGCTGAGCGCTGCCCTGCTGCCCCCGCACAGCAGCACCCCAGCAGCCACTCCCTCCGAAGGCAGAAGACACTGAGTCACCGTGTGGAGCCGCTGGACCCGTCATCGCGCGCTCTGCAGCCAGAGGTACCTTGTGAACGTTCGCAATACAGCGCCCAGCAGCAGCTGAAGCAGCGGCGGCAGCTTCGGGACGGGGACCACCAGCCCCAGGGTAAAGGCAGCGCCTCCCAGAGCAGGATTAAACCACAGCGATGGGTATCACGGTCAGACGCTGGCTAGGAGAAGGAGAGCATGCCGGGAGAGCCGAGCACCAGGGCTGACCGAGGGTGCGAGCCCGCTGTGGAGCAGGGAGGATTGAGGTGACCCCCAGGAGACCGGCTTGTCCCTCCTGCCCCTATGCCCAGACGTGCCCCACTGGACATCAGCCTTGTATGCAGTAAGTCCTGCTTCATCCCCACATCAAATCCAGGGGGGCCAGGGAGAACCAGAGCAGCATTTCCCATCTCCCTGGGAGGGTGGGCAAGGGGTGGGGGGGTTGGTGCCTGGGGCACCCCCCCATCCCCATTCCAAGCACCATGAAATCACCCACCAGGCCCCGAGACAGGTTATGCAGCCCATCAGCACTACAGCTGCTCCCTCCCCTCACATCTCCTTTCTAAGACAAGAGTTCAACGTCGCCCTTTTTGTCACCCACAACGCATCCCAGTCGCATCCTCCCCAGCTCCCAGCCCACCCCTTCGCATCTTACCCATAGGAGAGGTGCAAAACCCCGAGGCCAGAGTTGGACCAACGCGGTCCCCGCGGGATGTGCTCACTCATCTCGTGCTGGGCAATTGCTCGCCAGGGCAGGACGTTCCCCTGCGCCCCGACGTCACGCAGCCCAGCAGCCTGCGCCGGGAAATGAATGCGGGTTTCGACATCCTTCGGTTCATCAGCTGCTCGTTTCAACATCCCTACTGTAAACCTTTCTAAAAAAGCACACCCTGTCACTCCCTCGCAATCCTTCTTCTGCTAACTCTGTTTTATCCAGAAGAGTATTTGTCACCTCTGAATAAATATTTATTAACCAAATTGCAGGTGTCTTGGGCTTCCCACCTCCTCTCCTTTCAACTGCACGTCTCGCTGACACCAGCGCTCGGCTGAGCGCCCAGATGTCAGCTGGTAGCAGCTCCAGGGAGCTTTTCTGCCGCTTCCTTTGAGTCTGGAGTGGAAATAACTTCTCAAATCCTCCCACTAAACTCAGTGGCAACACCCTGGTTAAGAGACACCTCAGAGCAAGAGGATGCAGGAGGTGACGGATCAAAAAGCGGTGGTAGGAAGGAGCCATTCTCAGTCTTGTTCTCAACATAAGTTTTGGTCAGACAGAGGGGAATTCAAGCTCCGAAACCAAGGGCTGGTCCCAAAGGACAAACCCTCACCAGCCCAGCTACTGTAGGTGTGGAATAAAGACCTTCTGGGCAACATCATCCCAACCAGAAATTTGCGGTACCCCCTGCATCCCCGGGGCAAAGCTCCTTGGGGCAAAAGATTCCCGGTACCAGAGCATCCTACTACAGCTCCGGGCTGTGGGACACTCCCATGGGCTTAAAGAAACATCTACAACCCCCAGCACATCGGACATCTTTTGGAAAAACCACTCCAGATCCCAGGAGCAGCTCATGCATCCAACCACACCCAAAAGGCACAATGACTTTGGGCTTCTCCACAGCGCTCCGGGACATCGCTGCCGGGGGGACGGCAGCCTGCCCCGCTCTGGGATCCGGCTGGGGAAGGTCTGTGCATATTGCCCGTTGTGACGTGCAGCCCCCCCCAGTTTGATTTTTTTCTGCTTCTATCAATGTTTAATCCCAGGAAGGACCCAAAGACTCTTGAAAACAGCAACAGAGCATCAGTCCTGCCTCTTAATTGAGCGGGAGCTTTCCTTCATGTCTTTGCCACCAATAATCTCACAAACACTCCACTCATCCTCTCAGGTCAAAGAGTCCCAGCACTTCTGCTCAGAGATAGCCAAATAATAACCGAGCTACTCGCAACGGGAAAGAGTTTAGCAGGTCAACCGCTTCCCTGCCGCCGGCAGGCTCTGACCGAAACACCCGGTTAAACAAGGGAGCCGAGACGATGACGGTGCCCGACCTCTCCGCCGTTTCGCAAGGGGAGCAGCCCTGCGAGGCTGCTGCGAGGCGTTCCTCCCCGCCCGCGTGCCTGCTTGCGCCCACCGAGCCCATGAAAACGGGTCCCAGCCCTAAGGGCAGCTTGTCCGTGAGACCCCGGCGAGGCAGAGCGCTGCTGTGCTCCCGTGCACAAGGAGGAGGCACGAGGGGAGGTGCAGCCAACCCCTTCCCGAAGTCCCAGGCGCTGTGTTTTAAATACAGGGGCGAACTCTGCCCCTGGCATTGCCCCACATGCGTAGGGATCGGGAAAGGAAAGCAAGAAATTGCTGCAAATCCCGCCGGTTCCCAGCAGCTGCCCCTGGCGGTGACCTCCGGGAGGCTGGACCGCAGCCCTGGCAAAGGGCGCTCTGACAGCCCCGTCCCTCGCTGGAGCAGCCAGCTGGAGCAGCTTGGTGCAGGTTGGCGCAGGTTGGCCCAGGTTGGCACAGACTGGCCCAGGTGCGTGGCTTTTTCCTGCCGGTGAGCCCGAGCCGGCAGTGGCCGGGGCAGTACAGAGCCATCCAGGAGACCGCAGGCTCCGCGCAATGGGAAAGCAGCTCGGAGCGGGGTTGCAGCGTGATGCTGGCGTGGGATGAGGCCCTGGAGACCAAGAGAGAGCTGCACGGAGGGAGCCTGTGCAGGGCAGGGCCTGTGCCTGCCCTTGGCTCCCCGCTGCATCACTTTCACCCAATGCCAAGCAAAAAATCCCGAGCTGCGGAGAGCAAAAGGGACAGGAGAGAGCGGGTGGGGTGCGCGGCGCAGATGGCTCCAGCCCAAGGAAAATGCCCTGGAATTCATATAAAAGCTGCGGGATTTAATTATCAACTTGCTTTACTGGGCAGGGAGCGGGGATGTGCTGTGAACCTGCCCCTCTTCCCCTGCCCTTTGACCAGCCTGGACTTCGCCTCCTTGCTGGGCCGGGGCTGCAAGGGGAGCGCAGCGGTGGCTCCCCAGAACAGCTAGGGAGAACCTGCAGAGCCCAGAACTGAGCGGCAAGAGGAGGAGCAGGCTGGCAAAGTCCCAAAGCCTTTTAGGGTCATGAGCATCCTTCCCTCCATACGCTTTCAGGGTAGCGAGCATCCTTTCAGCCACCGCACGGCAGGCAGCAATGCGGAGCAATGCTTCCCAGCAGGGACAGGAGGGCAGATCCAAGAGATGCCCGCGCCCTCTTTGCTCAACACCAAACTTTTTTGACACCAAACTTTGCTCAGATGAGGGCCCTCAGCTCCAGCTCTCTCTGCTGGGAGAAACAGCCTGGTCCAAGAGAGCTGCAGCCTCTACCAGGGAGACAACAGAGACCCCAGCTTCTAGAGGCAAACTGAGAATAGATTTCAGCACCTTGAGGATTCCCCTTGCCAGACTCTGCCTCACGGGGACAGTAGGAGAAAAGCTCATTTTAGTGCACTTGATTTTCATTGAGTCTCCAGGAGGGCAGAGTCCACAGTCCCCGGTTAAACCACCCACGCTGCATTTGCCCATTAACTCACCAAGCAGGCACCAGGACCCACGTCAGCAGCAGCCCAGAGGAGGGCTGGGACGGACCCGGGTTTCCTCCCCAGTTCCTGGGGGGGCCGGGCACCCCCTTCGCTTTGCAGAGCCCCGCAGCAGCTCGACCTGCTTTGCAGAGGATGGGACGGAGGCCATTCGTGTGCCAAGCCACGGGCCTCCTGATTTTGCAAGCAAACAAAAGAGCCACCCACTGTGGCATTTCACCCCGGAGCAGGAGTGGGATATATTTTTAAAACACCCATGAAAACAGAATTTCCTCCCCCAGCGCGTGCTCTGGCATCGCAGCCATACAGGACCGCGGTCACCAACTCCCTCCACGGCTGCTCCCTCCCCGGCAAAACAAAAACAGGGAGAAAAAGAGAGAAATGAATCTGAAAAAGACTAGCTGCAGCCCGGGGAGGTTTGCCTGTGGGAATGGAGAGCTTCCCAAACCGCAGCCGCGGGCGGCCCAGCGCCCCAGCCGAGGGACACAGGGAGCCACAAGGAAAGGGAAAGCGGGCCCTGGGGATGCAGCGCCCTGCCGCAGCGGGGACATGCTGCGGGGACCACGCGCTGCACGCCGCAGCTGAGGAGCACGGGGCTCTGCCGTGCCCCCGGCACCGTCCTGTCCCTCCCAGAAAGGGCGCGGGGGTCTCAAGGAGAGCACCGGCGCCTCCCTGCCACCCATGCCATGGGACGACAAATCCAGACACAGAGGCTGCCGCAGACACGGGGAGCCACCGCATCCCCGTCCCCCTCCTCTGTCCCCTTCGAAGCAGCAGCCATTGACCTCCTCCCCCTGCGGAGCTGACATTAATACGGCGCTGTTTGTTTAACGACAGCTCCCATTGATCCGCAGCCTGATCCCCGAAGTCAACACAGGCTTTCGCCAGGGTCTGGAGTGCAGGATCTGGCTCCAGAGTGCCCCATCGAGCTCAAACGGCCGCGCACGCTGATAGGATCAGATGCTGTCAGTGCTGCTCTGGGAACCATTAGCTTTAATTAGCTGATGATGCTGTAGAGGCCACATAAAACAATGAACGGGATTGATCCCCCGTGTAACACTATTGACAGTGGAGCTGCATCTGGGATCAGTTTGGTGCCGGATGCATCTGTAGGGTCTATAAAACCAAGGCCTGTTTTCTTTTTCTATTCTTTTTTTTTCCCCCCTTTTAATTTTAAATACCATAATAGTAGGCCCACCAGTTTAAAAGCTAGACCAGAAGAAAGAAAATTAAAAAAAGACGACAAAAGCCAAAAGTCAACTCCAGGCAACCCTCTCCCATTCCCGCTGATGATAAGTTAGGGCACATTGAACCACTTCCACCAAGCCTCGCTGCTAAAGACCCTCATGTGGATTGCACACGCCGCTCATTAGGGCACGCAAGCCTGCTTCCAGGTCACTGTCATTACCCCCGTTCCGAAAACAAGCCGCCAGCTCTCGCCGTGCGCTTTGTTTCGAGGGGCACGCCAGCCCCCCAGGTGCTGCGCACAGCCGCTCCCCGCCGCGCAGCCACCACCGTGTCTGCAGCCGGGGGGCCCCGAGGAAAGGTGGAGGGGACCCCAAAACGCCGGGGTGCTGCGGGGAGCTTCTTCACTTTATTTTCCCTGCTGTGACACTTCTCCGTGTACCCCTCGCATGCAGCAGGGAATGACTGATCCAGGGACAGAGATGCTGACGCCCAAACGCCTTTACGTCCCCAGTACCCCTGCTACGTATGAAGGAATCCTGCTGAGATAAATCCACAGTCATCACAAGCGAGCGTGGCCACGGCTCTTGGCAC
Organism: Anseranas semipalmata; assembly: GCA_013399115.1. Lineage (NCBI taxonomy): Eukaryota > Metazoa > Chordata > Aves > Anseriformes > Anseranatidae > Anseranas > Anseranas semipalmata. The sequence goes on from VXAA01005480.1 coordinate 569,424, forward strand.
AGGGACACCTCTCCAAGCGCCTGCCAGCACCTCTGCAGCATCACACCGGTTTCCCCACCCCAGGAAACAGCCCCCGGAGCTCCCTCCTTTAACCCCTGGGATTTCACGGCACCACGTCCCCACGGCGTTGCAGATTTTGCCAGCCCAGAAACAAGGCCAGGAACCAAAACCCGGAGCTGCTGGGGAGTCCCTGCAGAGGAGGGTCCCTGCAGCCATCGCTCCCCTCCCCGCTGCCCCCCAGCAGGCAGCAGAGCCGAGGACCACAGCAGAGCATCCCTGCTCGCGGCAGCGCCGATGCACCCGCATCAGCCCCTGGGGCACCATGGGGGTGCCCGGAGCCACCTCTCCTCCTACCCTAGCCCCATGGCAGCTACTAAAGCCCCCCCAAACCTTCCCTAAAGGAGGAGGCAGAGAAAACCCAGCCTCGCAGCCCCCCGGGGAGGGCAGGCGCGGTGGCCGGGGCGAGAGCGGTGGGGGGAGCGCATGCCAGCCGCCCGGCTCTGACGGCTGACACCCTGGCGTAACACTTTCCAGATGTGGCTGCAGGAAGACAGAAGCAGAGCTGTTCCCTGCTGAGGAAGCTGGAAACGGTCTGAGATAATGTGGAATTCCTGAACGAGAGCCAGCGCCTGCCGGGGCCGGGGCGCAGAGACAGCGAGGGAGAGGCAGAGTGCCAGGGCCGATACAAAACTCCTCTCTCTTTTGTGTGTGTGTGTGTTTTATTTCGGGAACCCTGCATGTAAAAGCCCTTAATTTATACGCTGTGTGGGTTGACGGCTGTACCCAACAAATGGAACATTTTCTCCATACCCTTGTGTGTGTGATAAACAGCCGCTGCGGAGAGGCAGGGAACAGAGCCTTTTTCTTCGCGGTGATAAATACACTCCCAGCAGCTCCAAGTTTCTTGGCTTGGACATTATTATTTTTTCCTCCTCCTCGGAGGGGGAGGCTCGGCCCCCTTGCCAGGTACTCTGCGCAGCACCGAGCGCGCGAGCGGGGCGGCCGCTGCCGCTGGCCCTGCTTGCCTCGCCTCCCCGCCTCATCCTTCCCGAGCAGTGCTGAAGCCAGCGGGGCTCTGCCTGCACACCCCAACCACCGGCGGCTATTGGAGGAGGAGAGGCCCAAAGCAGCGGGGAGCGGTGCCCGCCCCACACCCGGCACAGACCGGCACCCATCCGGCACCTGGTCCCACCGCAAGCCCACCACACCAGCCCGCTTTAGCTCCCCGCGCCCTGCAAGTGGCACAGCCGCCGTCCGAAACCCGGCTGTGCTGCCAGGCACCGCGCCGAGCAGCAGCCCATGGGGCCACGCGAGCAAGCAGCTTTATGGCCCTAAGCCACCCCGCTCGCCCAGCGAGCTGGGGTGAAGGCTGCTCAACAACCCCTCCTTATTGGCACTGCGGCGTAAAGCCTATCACTGATGTCTATTATGCAATAGATATAAATATCTACCTATATATGCACGCCCGTTGCATAACACGACGCATATTCCTCTTCCCTTTAACAAAGCAGGGAGCCGTCTGGGGTGCCCTGTGCAGGGAGGCCAACGCTCCCCGTGCCTCCAACCCACCAGCCTCCGCCGCATCTCAGCGGTGAGGCTGCGGCGCGGCCGGGCGGGAGCGAGAAGCGGCCGCTGCCGCTGGTTCGCCTCCACCGGGGCCACGCGGCGCACAGCCGCCTCCTCCGCCGCGGGGGTATTTGCACAGCCGGTCGTGACGGGTGTCCAGTTAAGCTGGCGATAATGGACTTGCAGAGGGATAAAACGGATGTTTGCTGTGAGCGAAAAAAAGGACCCGAAGCCAAAGTCAGGAAATTTGCCTCCACGTCAGCCATGCCCCAGCGTAGCAGGGCTCGCACACACAAAAACCAGAATCAGAGGTGGTTTTGCAAAACGAAGCTTTGGCTGGGCTGCAAGTGCACCCCAGCCCCGGGCCCCCGCTGGTCCCCCCAGGTGCTCCAGGACATGCTGGGTCCCCAACAGCCGAAATCTGCCTCCTTCTGCCTCCGTTACACCTGGGGAAACGCTGAACAAAACTCAGCCCATTCTCCTCCCGCAGCCCAGGAGGGTGGGGGTGCTGGGGCGCAGGCAGCCCAGTGTCCCCAGCACGGTGGCACCCACAGCCACCGGCACTCGGCCACGCTGCACCTTGGGGCCACTTGCACCCGCTTTGTGCCCAAACTCTGGCTGCTTCCTGGGGTGAAACAAACCTCATGGAGCTGAAGCCATGGACAAGAAAGCTGGCCTTTCATCTGAGATCGGCGTTTTTTCCCATTTCTGGCCAAGGCAGATATTTCAGAAAAACAACATTTCCTGTGGTATTTCAACACTTTCTTTTCTCAGATGGAGCCATTTGAGAACAGCTTCCAGGGACTTCAACGGGCTTTGGATCAGGCCCAAGAGCGGAACAACCGACGGGACCTCGGAGGGTTTCGTGGAGCACCACGCAGGGTCTCAGCGTGGCCGGCATGTGCGGCAGAAACGGGGGCGGCGGCGAAGCCCTGATGAGTTCCTCCAGGAACCCTGCAAACCTATTGCCTCCCACCTGCAGAAGATGGGCAATCACAAACTTGTGGCTACTCCCGTTTATAATCCAGTGGACGGACGGATGCGGAGCTCAGGTGCGCGCTGCTCCGGCGGCTGGGTGTGACACGGTTCCAAGCAGAGGGTGTGCTGCTGCAGGCGGTGCTGCCATGAACACGCTGCCGTGGCACAGCACTGGGGACACCACGGCGTTGTTTTGCCACCCGCGTCCTTGTGGCATTGCTAACGTTCCCCAGGCATCTGTGGGAATGGGATGGCTCCGGTGACCACGCAGAGGCTGCGGCAAGCTTCAGCTCCGAGGGGTGCTTTGGGGCCCTTCCAGAGCAGCAACTGGAGGTGCTAAGGTGCAACCCCCTCCGGTGACACCTGGGTAACAGCAGAAGGGTCTCCCCTAGGCTCCGAGAGGTCGAGTGCTTCTCCAACGCTCGCACCAGCCGATGCCCAGCCTGTCCCCCGTTGTGGCAGAAAGTCAAGCCAGAAGAGACTGAAGAAGACGCATCCCTCCGCTGCCTCCCGAAATGGCTCCCCCCTGAGCAGAGGGAGCCTGGCCCCGGCCCCCGCCCAGCCTCCAAGCCCCGGCCTCCCGGGGAGCAGCGACAAGCTCCTGCCCTCTCCATGCACGCAGCACCCTCACCCAGGCCCAGCTGCACCCATGGCCGAGACATCCCCGGCTCCTCGGGAAGAAGCCCAAGCCCGTTCGTATCATCCACGCCAGCCACGTCTTTGTTTCCACAGGGGACAGGCCACGGGGAGCAGCTGCTCCTCGCCAGGCGCTTTCGGCACCAGGGAGCTCCCCATGCGGCCGCTCTCCCCCCGCTGCTCCCCTTCCCTTCCCCGCTCCCGGCAATGTTCTCCCTCTGTTTGTTTGCAAGAGGCCGGTGGGTGGAAGCGCAACGGGGAGGCTAACGAGCAGCGCGACCGGCAGAGGTTAGCAGCAATGATTTTCCCGACAGATCGCACCGCTCCCCTTTTAACCTCTGCTAGTGAGCCGAAGTCCTTGAATTACACAGCCCAGTGCACCCACCCCACCTCCCGCCGCCTCTGCCCATAAAACCCCTGCTCTCCCCGCCCGGCACCACGCGCCCGGAGCCCCCAGCCCTGCGCAGAGCCGTGCCAGCCCCAGGCGAAGCGCAGCAGGGCCGGTGCTGACGGGCACAAAGGTCGGCACGGAGGAAAGGTCGGCTCTGGCCGAGCCCCACGGGCAGCAGTACCCGCTGTGTGCCGGCTCCCCGGCCCCGCCGGGGTATCCCTGCCCCGAGCCCGGCTGCAGGTGTTTATCGTCTGTTATCCTGAAGGGCACTGCCAGCATCACCTGCCCTCTGTTATTTCCACCGTGAAAGCCAGAGAGGCCATTTGGCTCCTGCACCTCCCGGTTATCGCAATGGGGAAAGCCTGGGGCTGCTTCCCAAGCAAGCTCCCAGTGCGATGGGAAGAAGAGGGAAGCCACAGGGCTGTGATTTGGGTCGATGCACGGGGACATACCCTGCATGGGCAGTGACCCTTTCAGGTAGCCCCAGCCACTCCTGCACGAGCTCAGCGCTCTCCCCGTTCCTGCTTCACCACTGGGGAAACCGAGGCAGGGAGCTGAACACCAAGTGCAGAACTGACCCCCGGTACAGCTTTATGCCTTCTCCTGCACTACAAAACCCAGCCCCGCGTGGCTGTGGCTATTCCCCTCGGCAGGGACCAGAGAAAACCCACGCATCCACCGGCCCCATGCTGCTGCCCTGGCTCAGACAAGGCCAGTGCCAAGAGACAGGGCACGATCCTCGGCCGCACCTCGCGCCCCTGCCCACCTGGCTGCACGCGTGCACGCACGTGTGCGCGCACAGAAAGCCGCCCGTAATCTCCTTTCCTGCTGCTCCCGGCTCGTGCTCACGTGAGCGAACCCATCAGCCACCCAGCACCAGAGCAGTAATTCCGATTAATCGCACGCGGCGCATCCCGGGGCGACACCGACTCCCTTCCCGGCCTCGGGGCTCGTGCGGAGGCCGGGCTGTTTGGGTTTGCAGAGCGCGCAGGGGGAGGAGAGGCCAGGGAGGACCTGGCTGGAAGGGGGATGGGGCAGAGGAAAACCACACGTCCGGGAAAATACAGCAGGGGTGGGACGCGAGGAGGAAAGGGAAGGAGCCCGCGTCCAGGGTGGACCGGGCACAGCAAGCCCCAGCCTTGGTACTCTGCCCCTCCGCTCCCCAGTCTTTAAAGGACCCTGCCTGACCTAGAGCAAAATCCAGCCCCGGAGAAGCACAAAACCACGCACATCCCAGCCCTCCTCCATCACCACCCTCCGGAGAGGCCGGGTGTGAGCGAAGGGGCTCCAGCCGAGCTGCTGTCACTTGTGATTTGTGCTGTTAATATTTCAGGGAGGGCTGGGAGGGGAGAGAAAGGGTGACAAAGGCTGGGGACAGCCATCTCTTGGAAGTCAACTAGCGGGGTTATAGCTGAAGGCAAAGCAATAACGCTGATGGATCTGAGGACCCGGCGCTGCAGAGGCCGGAGGAGGAGGAAAGAAAAAGAGAAGAAAGCGGATGAAGACGGGTGACAAACAGCATAAATATATCCCATCCTCGCACAGCAGCTTTACGTGAGGTTTCCCCGAGCGTGCTACAGAGGTTGCACTAGTGAGCCTTCTAGCCGCGGGGAGGGAGCATCACGCTGGCGGAAAAGCCAGGCAAAGGAGGCGGCTGCGCTGTGCATCCCAAGCGCTGGGAGCTCTTCCCAGCGAGCCCGAGCGCTGCCAAAGCTGCATCACCCCCTTCCACGTGCCCGTGTCCTCCTCAGCCTCCCCTCGCTGCCGGGGGAGCCGCGGCTGGGCCAGCCCCGCTCCGGCAACCAGCGCCCAGCGGGTGGTGCGGGGACCCAACAGCCAGGGCTCTTTGTGAGCTGCAGCACTTGAGAGGCTTAACGACAGGAATATCTCGATTATCCTCACCCAGAGCCCTCGAGCTGCTTAAAGGATGGGAATTACTTGCAGGTGCCCCCGAGGCACCACCAGCTCCCACAGCCCGCCGGTGCCGATCCTTTGCAGAGACAGCCAGGGTCTGTACAACAACCACCGCCACCCGAATTGCCACCCGGGTCCCCTCCCCGGGGCTTTTCACACCTTCCGTCAGCAGCCAGGCATGTGCGACTGGCACCGGGCCACAGCCAGCCCCTGACGGAGCCGGCGTGCAGAGACAGTAACATTTTTCTGGGAAAAGGGCAATTTAATTATCCCATCTTCTGTTTCGTGACAACACAGGAACACGCTGCTCAGACACAGAAAGCGCCGTGCAGACAAATAGCATCATTTACGGCAATTTCAACCCCGCCGCTGCCACGAGATGGATCCCGGCTTTTCCCGGAGGTTGTTCCCTGCTCCCTGGCTTCCCCGGCGGCAGCAGCTCCGCCTGCTCCTTCCCTCTCCCCAGCAAAGCCGCAGGCAGCGAGGACTGCAAAGAGGTGTCAGGAAAGGCAAGCGCAAGGAAACAACTGGGTTAAAGCAAACCCCAAATCTCCAGGCTTTTCCATAGCACAAGGAAGCAGGAGAAATGTTCTGTTGTCAAGCTGCACGGCTTCTTTCGTGCCGAAATGGAGCGCTGGTCTCATCTGGGAGTATTTAGCCAGTATAGGTCCATTTTTAAAAGGAAACAGTATTTTGAAGTGGAAGGCCGATCAGAAAAAAGGAGTATTAAAAATAAAACACTTCTCTTTTGGGGGATCAGTCTGTTCACTGAATCCAGCCAGAGCAGGGCAGCCAACTATAGACAGATATCAATATTACAGATACAGATAGCGTAGTGACGGCTTCCCGATTTGGGAGGAAATTCATGGGATGGGAAGCAGGAGAAGACATATTTCATATTTCACCTTTTTAAACAAAATCAAACTCTCTCAAATACCATGCCTAAAGGCCTTCCTCCCCCAGCGCATCACTGCCACGGGGAGCGGGGAGGGAGCACGGCCGGTGCCACGTGCGCTGCCGTGTTTGTTGTGACAGCAGCTTCGTTAGCACAGAGGAGCCAAGCCGCCTCCCCGTGCCCCTCCCCGAGGACGTGGCATAGACATCCTAATTAGTACGTTAATGAAACTCTGTTTGCCGGGAGAGAGCAGGTGTGGGACAGAGGGGGAGCCGGAGCGCTGGGCACCGCAGGGCAGCTGCACCAAGGGACACCCCAGCCCCACTGGTCCCCACCAGGAGGAGGAGGAGGCAAAAAGCCACATTTGGCCAGCGACCGGCATTGTTGGGGCTTTTTGCAGAGCCCTGGGCACGGCCTGGTGCGGGCTGCCAGTGTCCTGGATGCGCACGGGCCAGCAGATGCCAGAGGGGCACGGCTCTGCTTGCTGTGGGGTGGCTCTGCTCGCTCCCTCCCGCAGCCTCTCTGCACCCCTCAGCACACAAACAGCGGCAGCGAGTGCCCAAGCCCTGATCTCCCAGCCCCCTGCAATCTGCTCTGCTCGTCGGCCGGGCTGCCGGGGCGTGCAGGGGCACGGCGAGCTGGGAGGGAGCAGCGGGGCAGCCCGGCCGCAGCGATGCACAGCTCCGTGCGGTGCCGGCCCGCCAGCCAAGCAGGGTCCGTCCGCCACCCCCAGGGGCCAGAAGCTGCAGTGACAATAAACAAGCGTGAGAGGGAAGAACGGGACTTTCCAGCCAGGAAATTGTCTTCCCATCGCAGAAGCGGAGAGAAGGAGAAGATTCCTCTTGACATCCCATTCAGCCGGGCTGCGGCCACGCACGCCAATGGGGCAGCCTTGCACTGGCTCAGTCGGGTGTGCTGCCTCCATCCCCGCAGCAATGCCGGAGCCACCCAAAATCCCTGGGACTGGGAAGTTCCCACGCCCCAGTGCGAACCCAGTGACAAGCCAAGAGATGAGCTGGCTTATTCTCCAGCATGGGAGAAAAAAAACAACTTTCACTCTTCACCGGTGCCCTTGATTTGATCTTCACTCCCTTCCCCGCTTCCACGTCCCAGAGCACGGCTAGCTGCTGGCGAGCAGCTCCCGGGCGCCTGTCCCCGCAGCGGCACCCAGCCTCTCGCTGCAGATCACGAGCAGTAACAGACTGCGGAGCTGCTTCGGAAGCACCCAGCACCTCAGACAAGGCCCTGCAGTGAATGTCTGCTACCAGGCTGGGTGACAAAAGGCGTTTCTCCCTGCGGAGAAATCTGTTCCCTTGCGCTTCTTTGGGGCACAGCCAGCGCTCTGCTTTTTACAGCGCCGGCCAGTGTTGAATCAGCACAGCTCCGGCTTGCGTTCACATCCCCGCCAGGAGCAGCACGGCTATTCCCCCTCTCCTCCCGTGGCGTGTTTAATGCAGGCAGCGAGTCACCAAGCGCTCACAGGCACGCAGCAGCCGCAGCGCCCAGCATCGCTGCCCGGCAGAGGACGGGTTAAGCTGGCCCCGCGCTGCCCCGGCTCCGCGCAGGTGCTCAGGCGGGCAGGGACGGGCGCTGCGGGGCAGGTCGGAGCCCGGCGCCCCGAGCACCTTGTGCACCAGCCTGCATTAACCCGCTCTGATGGCTGCTTCCCAACAGCGGCCACAGGGAGAGCCCCGGCCGGGCGCAGCTGCGGCACGGGGAGCCACGGGGAGCCGCGGGGCACCTGCCCGTGACGCCGCGGTTCGGGCGACCTCCCCGTGCTGCCTTGAGGTCCAACAGCCCCAGCACCTGAGCAGGGCTGATGGTGGCCAGAGGAGCCGTGGGTGCGCGGGGCAGCGCGCTCCACCTGCTCCCCATATGGCACTGAGCCCTCCCTGCGTCCCATCCCCCATCCCAGTAGCCCCAGCTGCAAACGGGGCCACCCCGCTTACACATGTGGCCCCCAAAAAACGCAGCTGCCTGCTCCACCCCCTGTCCCTCTGCAATTTTTACACCGGTGTTAATTATCCCACCACAGCACCAGCTCCAACTCCCCCTCCTCTGCTGCTGCCTCCTACGGGACCCTGGGCCAGGAGGTGCAAGAAGGAGCGCGCAAACCAAACGTCCTCCTGTTCAGGACGATGCCCTTCCCAAAGAGGACAAGGCAACCCCTGGGCTCGAGAGCAGGAGGCTCCCCCCGGGTCTGCCCGCATGAGGAGCCAGGGCAGGGAAGGACCCTGCAGAAGGGGGACCCCACACCACAGCAGGGTTCACCCCTGCACATCCCTGCCCCAGAGCCCGTCGGTGCCATCGGCCAGGCATGGAGGTGACGGCACGTTTGCGCTGCAGGGCACACGGGTGAGCGAGGAGGAACGCACTAATCTAACTCGTCCGTCTGTCTGTCTGCAAAAACAACCACAACTAGGCGCATCCCTGAGAGGTGTCTAAATTGGAGATGAGCAACAAGAGCCCAGACTTCAAGGATGTCTGTGTGAGAGGTCATTTGGGATGTTTTTCTTAATCCGGCCCATTGTCAACACACAAAAATGTGTATCTGACATGCTGGGGACACTTATTCCTGACCCTATCTCAGGAGCAGCAAAAATGCAGATGATTCAGCTCCAAAATTATCTACAGTAGGATGTAAGCCTCCGAGCAGATCTCTGGCTCTTCCTGGGCAAAAGCTCCCAGCTGCCTTTACCTCTCTCTCCTCTTGGAATCATCAGAGAATATATTCCTTCCCCCTTTTTTTTTTTTTTTTTGGCTCTCTTCACTACGAAAACATTCTTCCCCCTCCCGGCCCTGCAAGGAGGGACCAGAGCAGGGGTTTGGGGGTGCCCGCTGTGACCTGCAGCCCAGCGCAACGGCGATGCCCAGGGGCCCGCATGTGCCGGGGGGGGGCAACCACGACCCCGCCAGCCTTTCAGATCCGCACCGAATCGCTTGGACGGCGGCGTGCTGCTGCTGCTGCTATTTTCTCTCTGTTTTCCTAGACGTTAACACTTCCTCCCTTCACCCGCAAGATGGTTTCCAGGCTTCAATTCTCTTCCCTATGGCAACAAAAACCCAGCCAGGAAACCTCAACCCACTCGCCCGACGCTGGCCGGCACGGGAGGCAGGGGGGAGCCCCTTCCAGCTGGACACAGAGCTACGGTAAAGCAAGCTTTTGTTGCACAGGGCGCAGGATCCGACCCCCATTGAGACACGTGCGGCTCGCACCCAGCGCCGGGCTGCAGCACGGATGGATGCTGCTCGGCCGCACCAGCGGGGCTGCTGTGCGACGCACGCACTTCTTGTGCGGTTCCTGGCGGCTCATCAGGGAAAGGACAGAGCAAAGAGTGGATCCTGAAGAGGAAAGAGGGGGAGGATAAGAGAGCAAGCAAATCATATCAGCTCGGATCAAAACAGGCCACAGAAATGATTGCACTTAAGCTTTTCACGCCCGGCTAATTTTTTTATTATTCAGAGAAATTCCTGTTTTTGTTTTGCCTCCTCGAAGGAAGAAGCAGAGGGGAGAGTGCTCCTCCAGCAATCACAGATAATAACCGCCGTGGAAAAAACGCTTCCTGTTCAAACAATGGGAGACAATTAGCACGAGCCGCGTTGAGGGAGCATCTCTTAATCTGCCCTGCCTTGTCAAAACAACAAAAAAACCCAACACTTCACAGGAAAGAATGCTGCGCTTACGGATTTATTTTGGGTCTGCAACCCGGCATCACGTCGCACGCTTTGCTGCCGCAGCAGAACTGCGAGGCTGCAGGATCTCCGGGGCAAAGCGGGGCAGGGGATGCTCCGTGGGCGCTGGGCAAGCAGGCAGGGCGCACCGCGCCAGGCAGGATTAAACCCTCCCAGCGAGGCACGCGGCTGCCAGGCTCCAGCCACAGCCGCGTCTCTCGCTTCGGCTGCGGTACTGCCGGTGAGGAAAGGAGGAGAGGGATGGGGAATAAACCGCGACCGAGCTCAAGCCCCTGCAAGGCTTCGGCTCGTTTGTTTGTTTTTTCACGGAGATCACGCGCAGGTCACACGAAGCCGCCCGTCAGCCTGGGAAAGGCCTTTTCCCCTCGCGGGACGGCTCTGCGAAGCCTAGGGAGGGCTGAAGCCCTGGATTTCCACCACAAGCAACCCAGAGGGGTGCCCGGGCAGCGGGCGCTGCGGGGCCGAGCAGCAGCAGCCCCCCCGCCAGCCCCGGCACCTCCAGCACCAGGAGAAAATGCCCGCGCCGCAAAGCCAGCCGTGCGTCATCCAACTCTCGTTTTGATTGTTAAAAATTCATTAATGAGAGCAGATTGGTATTATATCGCTGCCTTAATTAAAGAGGGCTACGGAACAGCATTTTAAATAGCAATGTCATTTTCTAATTGACACAGCTACATTATACAGAAAAATACTTAAACAGAACTTGAAACCAAGCCGGTTTCCTCTGATGGCAGGGCTCATTTTGGCTTCAATTTTTAATCTGCTCATGAAACATTTACGGGTGCGGAAGGGGATAATATTTCTCAAGGTGTACGGTTCCCTTCCTCCGGCCCGGTACCCTGTGCCAGAGGCTCCCAGGCTATCGCAGGAGGAAGGTGGATTCTCAACCCACACGCAGAAACAACCTCGGCCACTTGCAGAAGATGCTGGGGTGTCCAGGCTCATCCCACGGCAGCCGCTTTGCACCCAAAGGGAAACGCCTTGCACTTCACTTTCCCCACCAAAGAACGCTGCTCCTCCAAGCACCCCCACGCCAGACCCCCTCCACCACCCCCTGCACCAAACCACAAACCTGCTCAAATCACTGCTCCTGCGTCAGCACCAAACAGGCACAACTCCCCTCAGCTGGATTTAAGTGGAAAACGTGCTTCTTTGGTGCTTGCCTGGGACAGGCACCTCTTCCCCACCAAGGGCAGAGGGGTGGCTGGTGCCAGGCACCGCTGGCTGGGTCCCACAGAGCTCAGCACGTTGGCACGGGGACGCGGGGCTGCTCTGGTGCTCCCAAAGCCACGCTCAGACACCAGCTCTCCCCTCCTCAACACCTCTTTTGTGCTGTTCAAGGTGATTCATACACAAACCCCCTACAGGAGTTAATTCCACACATTTAAGAGTACAGATTACCTCCTGCTTTCCATTTAGAAAAAAATCCGGTCACCCCTTCGAGTACCGGCGCAGCACATCAGGAGAAGCGCCGCGCACACCAGGACGCCGAAGCCCACGCGAGCGCCGTGCCCGCGCTCCCGCCCCGCGCCGCTGCCCGCGCCGTGCACGCAGCCGCCTGGGAAAGCGGCCGCGCTCATGCCAGCCAGAGATTTTCCGCCGGCATTAGTGGAAATTAGTGGCATTAGTCCACGCCTGCATTTCACCAGCGTAGATGGAGCCAGACAGAGTGAACTCATATAAAAGTCGTCCGTACGCCAAGTCCATTGAAACCGGTAGCGCTGCGCTTTGGCCACTGAGCTCAGTACAAGCACGAGGGCAGGGTGAGCCAGAGGACAGGTTGCTCCGAGGCTTCAGCTCCGCGTCTGCCTCCTGCTAGCTTTTCGGTGACCTTTCAGAGCTCAGAAACAGCCCCCCACCCGGCCTCAGTTTCCCTTCTCGCCAAACTTGCTGCCGGCTCTGCTTCTGCAGGTGCTTTCACAGCATCCTGGCTGGGGGGTCACGGGTGCCAGCAAGGTGATGCGGCACCCATCCGTGGTGCTCCTCACGCTCTGCCTTTCCCAAAAAGCTTCCAAAAACAAAACACCATCAGCCTGCAGGGCAGCTTTCGGTTTGGTTTTTAGATTTTGGAAAAACAGCAGCGACAAGAAGAGAAGGGAAATGCCAGCTCCGGGAGGGGACGCCCACCGCACCGCAGGGCAGCCAAGGCCCGGGCGGTGACAGCGTGCCCGAGGGACACGCACCCCTGGTCTGACCCCGTCCCCGTGTCCTGCTGCCACCCCCCGGCTCCATCACTTCCCCGCCTGTCGCGAGAGGGTGAGGCTGTCCAGCTGGCTCGCAGAGGATCTGGCCAGGCTGTTTAATCAGGGAGAGCGATTCGCCTGTAATTTCTTCTGATAAAGTATTACAGATGCTACGTTTCTAGCCATCTGGCAGCAGGCCGCGTTTCCTGCCTCTGCTTCTCGCGCTCGCAGGAGAGGGATCGCAAATCAGAGGCAGGACGGCGGGAGGGGTGCGCCGGGACGGGGAGCAGCGGACAAATCCCCACCTCCCCTTCCTCCCGATGCCCATCCCGCAGGCGACCAGGCACTGCTGGGGATGGGACCAGTGAAGAGCACGTGAACATCTGCAGGAAAGCCCCCAGCAAGCAGGGCCTGAGCTGAGAAGGGAGTTTTCCAGCCCCGGTTCCATACGAGGACAAGAACTAGAGCTCTCCGATGCCAGCAGCAGCGGAGCACAACGCTCCTCCTGCACCCGCCTTGCAGCGCACGTATCCCACCCCCATCCCGGGCACAAAAATCACCGCTCTGGCCAAGACCACGGGCACCTGCAGCAGCACTGCATCAGGATGCAGCAGAGGAGCTCCTCGCTGTGTGCTCTGATGCTGTCCTACGGTTGGACCCGATGACCTTAGAGGTCTTTTCCAACCTAAATGATTCTGTGATTCTATACATGGGACCAGGAGCCGCAGGGCGAGGGACGGGGCGTCCTCGTGCGATCGATCCTGCGGCTCACAGCCGCGGTGGGGAGCAGGGAGGCACAGGGGGCTCTGCAAACAAAAGGCAGCTCGCTCCTATTTACAAGAGCCGGAGCAGAACCGTCGCAGGGTTCAGTGCATTAAAAATAACTGAAGGGAAGGGCTCTCGCTTCATTCCTTTCGACAGAACTGGGTCTTGGTCACGCCAAGTATCTGCCGCGGAGCAATGGGGGCACCGCACGCTGCAGCCCTCCCTTGCACCGCTCAGGTGTGAAGCCAAAGCGAAACGGGGCCAGAGAGAAGGGGGGAGACTGATGGGGGCACTGATGGGGGCTTGGTTTCCTCCTCTCCCCCATCTCCTTGACCAACCTTCACAAAACATACAGACCCCTTCACATCCCTGCTGCAGGCACCTCTCCCCACCACGCTCTGGGAGCCAGGGGGTGTTTTTGGCAGCCGGGAGGGCCGGGCAGCGCCGTGTGCGCACTGCGGGCACAAGATGCCCGGGCAGAGGGCACCAGCGATGCGTGGCAGAACCAACCCCGGCTGAAGTTTCTTCGCGAACCACAGAGAGTTAAAGGCTGACTGAGGCCCTGAAGCATGAGGTTTATGCATATGTAGCTGATGTAATACAATTATACATTAATATATAACCAACAGCCATGGCAATACAACATTACAGTAGGTAGATTATCCCATCTCCTGTAATTTATTATTGTTATTTGTAATCCATTAGCGTCCGGAGCTGAACTCGGGTCAGAGTGCAGCGTCCTGGCACACTTGTGCTCGCTCCGGCAGGAGCCAGCAGCGGGTGGATGAAGTCCCTCTGCTCCAGGGCCAAATCCTGCCCAGTCCCACCAGCGAGACCCAACCCCACGGGGCCACCTCCCTGCTGGCACCGGGACCCCTCTCGCCTGGCAGCTTCGCTTTGGGAGGGGTGGACAGGGCCGGAGCAGCCCCCACGGCAGCAGCCCCCCAGGCCGGGGCATCGTTATTATCGCGGAGGAATTCCAGTTGCCTTTGAGGGGGAGGAACAAAGCCCAACTGGTTCCATGCAGCCACCAATTAATCTTGATGGACACCACCCTCCATAGTGAGTCATCCACCCGCAGTCAATTTACATTTTTATTAAATCACACAGGAAAATTAGAAGCGTTATTACTTCCCTCCGATTCAATACGTGTTCTGTATTCCCCCACCATTCACGGTGTGGGAAAACATCCCGGCTCTCCGCTTTAACCGTTTCTTCCCAGCATTCCTGACCCCGCAGCATCCCTCCGTGCAGCCTGGACATAAATCAGCTCGGCCTTTGCCTTTGCACATGGGGAGCAGGAGAGAAACCAGAGACCTCGGGAGAAAGCACAGGAGCCAGCGGCGATGCCAGCCGGGAAAGGACGGCCACGACGGGAGGCTCGGCAGCGCCCGCGCAAGCTGCATCTGCCCCGGGAAGTTCCCCGAGAGGGAGAGGCAGATCTGTCTGCACCACAGCACCAGGGCGATCGATGCACATTTGTATTTGTATCCATCCTCAGACCCGTCCCATCCTGCCATGTCTGCCGCGTGCAAGATTCCATCATCCTCGCTGCTACAACGCAAGCGTCTGAATTCAACATCCATTTATTTATGGGCTCCACATGATACAGACAGATCAGCGAGAGAGCAGGAAACGTATCTTCTGAGAAAGATAAAAAATGTGCCTGCGTACGAGCGGGAGATTAGAGGGGTTCTCTGGGAATAGCGACGCGTGTATCTGGCTTTGTCGCGCACGCCTCTACGCTTACAGGGAGAGTTAGTGCGGTAAAACAAGAGGAAGGTTCTCCTGTAGCTGCTATAATTAATATTTGCCGGAACAGAAAGCCCAAAACCTCCCACTGGGATCCCATCTCCGTCTTACTGGGTACGGGGATGGAGAGTCCTTGTGCTAAAGAGCACTTAATCTGACTTGGTCAGAAAATTGTTTCTCAAGGATGAATGCTCTTATGATGAAAGTATTTCTCAAGGATGAATGCTGATTGTTTGCAAAGTCCAATCAATTTCAACTGTATTTCCTGTGGACAGAGCAAGAGGAAGGAGGAGAATTTCCATTTTGTGATTAAAATCTTAAAATACTATATTTTTCTCCTAAATCAGGACAAAAGCACGGTTTGAAGCATCTGTGCTTCCTGCCAAAGAGGAAGATTCCAAGTTTCAACCACGCTCTCTGCAAACCAATTAGCTGTGTCCTAGACCAGGACCAAAAACCCGGCGCGGTGCCCAGGGCTGCGGAGCCCCCTCGCCACCCCCACACGCCCAAGCTCCTGTCCCTGTCCCCGTTTGCAAATGCATCAGCACAGCCCTCCAAACACTACTGCCTGAAGACTTGCATGCTGCTGCATAAAAATAGGGATGTGTTATTAAAAAAAAAAAAAAAAAAGCCAATTTTGAGCAAAAGATAAGATGAACAATACGGGGTGCTTTGCTGGTTTGCTTCTTCCCACACTTTGCCCTCCAGAAAATGGTCTGGGGACCACAGGGGGCTCCGAGCTGCCCCCCTCTGCCCCCAGAACTAGCCCCGGATGAATTAATGGAAGTCTTTCCACCGACCCAGCGCTGCCCGCTAGCCAGCCCCTCTGCGAGGCGCTCCCAGGCGCACCAGCTCTCGGCGCGGGGCTGCTTTTGGAACCACGCTGCCGCTCGCACCCAGCTCCGCAAACAAGCAGCGCGGCCCCTTCCGCCCCCGCGGGCTCTCCTCGGGCACCTCCGCACACATCTGCCGGCTCAGCACAGCACCCGCGCCCGCCCCAGCCCGAAGGAAGAGCCCCCAGCGAGGGAATCCCCTTGCAAGCAAGGAGGAGGCACGCTGCTCCCGGGGGGCAGGCGCGATGCGACTTCGGATTTCCCAGGCTGCCTCCAAAGGGCCTCCCGCAAATTCCTGCAGTGCCTGCAGCCTTCCCAAAGTCCTGTTTTTCCACTCTGGCAGCCCCCCCTCCTTGTTTTCCTTCTCCGGCTGCTGACCCAGATTTCATAATGAATGAATCCATGCAGCGCTCTTCAGACTTTAATTATTTTTTCACTTTTTCTCATCATACATTATGCATCAATAAGGAAAAAAAAAAACCACAGCACAATTAATTTAAGCTTGAATGATTAACTCCTGCCTATCACTAATAGCAAAAGTGTCTGGAAATTGCAGCTCTTATTTTAGACCACACATTAATGTCAGGGATGAAAACAAACAGTTTTTAAGAGGCTGCGGTAGGTTGGCTAAGACAGCAGACAACAACTAATGCATTTCTTCATAAAAGCTTCTTTTCTGGGCTATTTACAGGGAAAACCTGCCATGCACCCACCCCTTCCTTCCCCGCTCTGCGCACAAGTGAGCCCTGCATGCAGTATGGGCAGCACGGGAACAGGAGGCCCGGCGGCACAGCCCCAGTCCAGCAGCAAGCTACTTGCATGGGCAAGGTCCCAGGAGCCCCCCGGGCCCCCGCATGCCCCCAGGATGCGGGAAGGACCAGGGCTGCCGGTGGCTGTGGGGATGCTCCCGTCCCGCAGAGACGGCTCTGGCCAGGAGCACGCCCTGGGGCTGCCGCATCTGTCCCACCAAGCACCGACCCCACCGACCTGCCCCAGCGTGACGGGCAGCTCCAGCACCAGCGGCACCAGGGGATGCTCCAGGGGATGCCGCCGGTCATGGGAGCACCGTGCCACCTCCTCCAGCGGGGCAGGGGCAGTGCAGGAGCAGTGATGAAATCCTCCCTTTCCCAGGGCTGCCGGCAGAAACCCATGCTCCCAGCTCACAAGCATTGGGATGCCGCCTCTTTTCCCAGAGGTTGGCATTTGAATACCTCCAGCTCCCAGGCCAGAGGCGTCCCTGACCCAGACCAGCCCCGGGCTGGACTCACAGGGGATATCGTGGACCCGGTCTCTGCCCGCTGCACCCTTCCAGGCAGGGCAGAAACGCACCCCCGGCTGACGACCCATTCTGTATCGACCCATTCTGTATTGACCCATTCTGTATCGACCCTGACCTTTCCAGCTGACATCCTAGCCCTGGCCATTTAAGGATGGTCAGGATCTAAGCACCCTTCCACCAGGCTCTTCTTCCAGCCCTGCCTACAGAAGTCCCTTTAAAAAAGACAAACAAACAACACAAAAGGCCCCAATTAGATCCTATTCCTCCGTACCAAAAGCACCTTTGACCTGAATTCCCGCTGCAGGTTGGAGTCCCCCCCCTGCGGGCACAGGGGTGACAGCGGTCTGCGCACAAGGACCGACCTGGCCGGGGCTTCGGCTCCCCCAGCACCCACATTTCTGCTTCCCCCCCTCAGCAGAGGGGAGGAGGGTAAGAACCCCCCAGCAAGCCCTCCCAGGCCTAAAGTGCTCGGGTGTCTTCAATTTATGTAAAGTGGATCTAATTTCATATTATCATATGATATTAAAGCGGCCTACCTCTCTCCCATCCCATGTGCAAAATCTGTGAGTGAAGCTATGGGAAGCATATGGAAAAACACCTCCAAGTACAAACATCCACCTACGGCGTGTCAGCTGCTGAAAGTTATACATCTATCGAAAAGGGGGGTGGGAGGGTCACAGAAGAGGTTTTAACCAAGAGAAAATGGAATCGCGCAGATTTCTTTCCTGCAAAAACACCCAGAGACTGACGTGCTGCCCGAACGCATGCCTTGCATTTTTGCTACCTCTGTCGGTTTACAAAGCAGCTTGCAACATTCTCCGGTTTTGTTATTAGGAAAACGGCCAGAATTATTGCAGCTTTGTCCCTAGGAGCAGGTTTCCGTCCCTAGGAGCCAGCCGGGCTCGCACAGGTGAGCTGCACGGGGGGACCGAGCACACGGCCCCGCGTGTGCTGCTCCTGCGCCACGGCTCATCAGAACCTCGCGCGCTGGCTCGGCTGCAATATCCTCTGCATTTGTCAACACCTTTGCAAGAGGTTTCCTGGGGAGAAGGGAGAAAGGAGATTACGAAGTGCTGACAAGCTCGCAGGATGCTTTCAAGATGCCCTGCTTGCTGTCAGCCCGTGCTGAGCCTCCTCCAGGGCTGCCAACAGAGCAGGGACCCTGGCAAAGCCGCCCACGCAGCGCAGCAGCAAGCGGCCGGGATGGGATGGGACGGGACCGGACCAGCCGGTCACGCTGGGCTGAGTCACCTGAATCCACCAGCTCTCCTCCGTCCTTCTGGCAAAAGGAACAAATAATCCTCCGGGAAAGATGTTTTTGGAGGCTGCTGAATTTTTCTTGGCACTACTCATAGAGCTTCAAATTTGCTAGAAAATCCCAAGCATTTTAATATAGCCAGAATATTTGCTCACAGGAGGACTAGCCCGCCACGAAATGGTTTCCAGCCTCTGCGGAGCCGGCCCGTCGAGAGGACACTGCTCCTTGGCTGGGGACGACGACACCGAAACAGAGCCTGGGGTCACCCCCGAACAAGCCCGCCTGTCCCCAGGCAGGGGAAAGCCGCTCCGTGATGCTCTCAAACGCCCCACGGTCCTCAGCGCTGCCGCCTCCCCAGGCACTGCCGCCCCAGGGGTTAATTCTTGCTCTGTTCCCACGCTGCTCCCCGCCGAGCGTCCCTCGCGGCGCGGCTGCCAGCCACGAGCAGCCCTCACCTTCCCCGTGTTGACGTTGGCTGGCATCGGCTGCATCTCTTCCTTGGGGCCACCTCGCAGGTGGTCAGCCGACCTCGGCAGAATGTTTTCCCTTGGCCCAGGGGAAAAGTCTGATTTTTTTTTTCCTTTCATCTATTTTAAGATCAGAGGTCTAAAATTAGCTCTGCTCACACAATGGGCCTCTGAGATTTAATCCCTTCCCTCCCCAAACAGCCAGGGAAATAAGTTGCCATTTGCAAACTTTCTACAAACTTCTCAGGCCACCAAAATAAGTAAATAAACAAACGAACTGTAAACACCTGAGGGCCAAACTGTTCCATCCAGCGGGATTTAAAAATAAATGTACCCACACAGCCACTGCTGCCACCTACTACAAGCCAGCAGAGAGCACGAGGGCTCCTCTCCAGCACACAGAGCACACCGCAGACATCGCTCAGGTGCTGCTGCCTCTGGGGAGCACGGTGACAAAGTCACAAGCCAGCAGACACACCACTGCCCGCCTGTCACCACAAGCACTGCAGCTACAGCTGCCTCCCCCCTAAAACCCTTACAGGGACGGAGCAGGCAGAGAGACGCTCAGGCTCCAAAGTCCACGGGGCGCAGTTTGCTTCTCTTGCAAAGTGGATACAAGCCTACGTTTGGATCTGAACCCGCTGCTCCCGAAACCCCAGGGACTGTTCACCACATCAACAGGAGCAGAATCAGCCCCCAGCTTCAGTCGCAGCCCTGACGTTAATGCACCCCTGCTCTGTGGGTGCACGGCTCCTCCGCACCTCAGCGCCTCAGTCTACAAGGTGGGGTAATTGTACAGACCTTGCCCTTAGCAAAACAATTAGTTAATATTTGTAAAGTGCCCTGGAGTTAATTAATTGCCATTAACTCATTAGCTAGACTTTAGCCTCGAAGCCCAGCTGGAAGCCATGCCCCGCTCGGCCGGTGCGGGTGTGTGCCATGTGCTGGCACAGCTTGCTGCGCTGCTGCCCCCGCTCCCTGTGCTCCGCGGGGCAAAGGAAGCAAAGCCCCATGGGCAGGGGACCTGCCACCCCTCCCAGTGACCCAGCCAGGCTGGTGCCCATGACAAAGCAGCAGGTGAACGCCTGCCAGTGCACTGAGGGCGGGCACCCGCATCCCCTTCCCTGCACACAGCAGCACCCCGGGTCCACATCTCCCCTCTCCACACCCAAAGCACTGGGTGGGGGCCAGGAGCCAGAGCTGCTCCCCTCCCCAAAACCAGAGCCCCCCGAACCCCCATCCCGCCAGACGCTGCTGCTCTGCCAGGCCTCCAACCTGGCGCAGGAGCGATGCCCCCGGACCACGGTGCGGCCGCTGGGGATGGATGCTGCGGGCAGCGACCAGCAAGTGATGCTGGCAGCTGTTGGAAAATCACTGCCCCCCCTCTGCAGAAAACCCCAGGATTTCATTGCACCCCAAACAGATCCCTACAGTGCCGGGGGCGAGACCCACGGGCTCGTGCAGCAGCAGCCCCTCCTCGCTTAGCAAACACAGC
Organism: Anseranas semipalmata; assembly: GCA_013399115.1. NCBI lineage: Eukaryota > Metazoa > Chordata > Aves > Anseriformes > Anseranatidae > Anseranas > Anseranas semipalmata. The sequence continues at coordinate 589,529 of VXAA01005480.1, forward strand.
CCCGCCACAGCCACCCTGCGCTGCCACCCTCCTCGAGTGGCTTCCCGGGGACAGAGCCGCACGTGCCACCGAGCAGAGCCTGCTGCGGCACGGTGCCGAGCCCAGCGCCGAGCACCCCGTGCCGGCTCCCCGGGGCGGCCGGCAGCAGCTCGGCACACGAGACCGGGGCCGCCAGAGCCGGCCAACAACAACAAACTCGTGTGTGAGCCACAAAGGGAAAAACTCAGCGAGGAAACAATATTCAGCTTGACTCTTCCCGAGAGTGTACCGTAAATAATGCCGCGGATGGGTTTGTTTTATTTGTTTTAATTATGAAAACACAGCCCGGATTGTCCTGCTGGCTTGGGCAGGCTCCGTCCCCGCACGTGGGAAGCGAGCGAGCAGCCCCGCAGAGCCCGGCGCGGCCGGCAACCCTACCGTAACACAGCCCATCGCTGCCCTGCGGGGCTGGGGAGCCCAAAGCAAACCCCAACGACCAAATTATCGCCCTAAAGGCTGAACCAGGCCCAGGACAGGAGCAGCCGGAGCTCAGCCCCAGGAGGGAGCGAGCTCAGCCCGGCTGCAGGTGCCCTGCAGCAGCTGGGATGGAAACAGGCACCTGGAGGCAGAAATATCTCGCACTCCAGCGGCTGTTTCCAAGGCAATCGTGTATCCGGGTCCATCGGTCCTGCGTATCGGGGGCTGCAAGCCTTTCTGAAATATTTATCCCCTTTCCTTCTTTTTCCCTATCTTAACGCTGCATTTTCTCGCCCACATCTCCATCACCGCTGCTTTTGCCCTCTGACATATCCAGTGCAGGTGCTCCACTTTCCTGCTGCGTATTTCGGGCGATGGGAGCAAGCAGGAGGCAAGCTCTCAGCCTCCTGTTCTTTGGTCAGGGCGAACCTTTCCTTCTCTCGCTTCCTGCCCCGGGGCCAGGCAGCAGGATTCGGCTCCCCCCTCGCGCTGCATCCCTCTGGGCGCGCGCTGGGCCGGGACAAAGCCGAACGGCCCAAATCCACGACGAGCTTCAGACACAACCAAGTTAAAAATACCTATTTTTCAGACAAAAGTTCAGTCCCCAAATGGTAAGAGAATCCAGGAAAAATGCAGCAGGCCCGGCTGGTGGCCGGCTTCCAGCGCGAGCACCTCCCTTCGGAGGAATCCGGCGAGGAGTCTCGACTAATCCACCCAGGACACACCAGCATTTCTTCCTTGTACGACTGGGTTGGGTTTTTTTTCCGTCTGCTCAGCAGATTTGACATTTGCTGGGAAGGAGCTGGCAGCCGGGCGGCCGCGGGGACCGAGCAGGGGCACTGCGCCGGGTGACGGCCGCAGCAGCACCCGCGGGACCCTGCCGCGCTTCGTGCCCTTGTCGCAAGGCCAGGGCTTGCAGGTACGAGCAGTTGGAAAACATGGGGACAGTGCAAGAGCCTGGAGCCACTGCACGTGCTCTGCAGTCACTCCAAATAACCCCGTGCCCGTAACATTAACCCTGTGCCTCAGTTTCCCCACCAGGAGCCCTTCCCCTCAGGGGCTTGGGCAGCAGAGGGGGAAAGCCAGCCCCAGCCGCTGCTCAGGACAGCTCCTGGGGGAGGACAGCTCCGCCGCACAGCTCTTCAGGGCTGCCCAGCATCTTCCAGGGCTGCAGCAGAAATCCCGAGGTCTGGCAGAGCCTCGGTGGTCTCCCCAGCCCACCTGCCACAGCTCCCTGCTCCGCGTCGACTTGAGAAGGAAGGATGTGGTCTCCCCAGCCCCGGCCATGTCCCAGAACAGAGGAAAAGAAGCGGCGGCGGGAGCAAATAATAAACGTAACGAGGGTTATGGTGCGGGCAACAAGGACGGAGCAAACCCACGGCGGCGGCACCGCCGGCTCCCACAGCTAAAGGTCGCTGCTGGCAGCAGGCGGGCTGCGCGGAAAGCAGCGTGCTGCTCGAGCCATTGCTTTTCTGCCCAGGGCAGGGCCACCCGTCCCCGCAGGGCACCGAGCACAGCCCCACGGCCGGTTCCTTCGTGCCGGCCACAGCACGGCCGGGGACAGGACACGGCACCGCCACCTGCATTGGCTCGGTCCTGCCGGAGGCACGGAGCAGCCTGGCTCACCGGGGTGCCCGAGCAGGCGCGCACCCGGCCCTGTCCCCTTGCAGCCCCGTGTCCTCCCGGAGGGAGCCACCGCTGCCAGGTCAGCCTGCGGGCGCTGCTCTCCCTCCCAGTGATATGCCCAGGGAGGAATTTGCACTTCATTCCTTGACACCCGCTTTAATTATAGGTATCGGGTTGGCTTCGGTCTTTCACAAGAGCCGTGAGCTAATTTCCTGATCCCCTTTCCATGTGAGGGTTTATGAGTCACCCGCTCCCTCTGTATACAAACAAAGGGAGGGGGGCTTTGCCAAAACCCTGCAGAAGGGGCAGAGCGTGAACCGCTGTGGGCTGCACGAGCCCAGGACGATCTGTGAAATCTCAGCCCCGCTTTCCCGCTGCTACCAAGAGGAGCAGATGGGCAGGACGGGCTGGCGGGAGGTGACACCGAGATGCGATACGCGCCATCTAATACCGAGTTCCTCAAAGGCTCACAGCACACAAGGACGCTCCGTCCTCGCCCGTCAGTCAGCGCTGAGCAGTTCTCCGACAGCAGAACGCTGACGACCTCTCCAAAATCCTAATCCAGAAACAAAGTGAGCGCAACCTGCCGTGGGTGCGGGAACGCGGCACCTTCCGCACACCGCCAGGGCTTGCCCAGGCTGCTGATTCAAAACCGAGCTTAAGAAGGAAGAGTTCCCACCAAAGCAGCAGCCCTGCGAGCACCAACCAGGTTCTGCTCCCAAACTCTCACCAAGGACCCAATTTCTGACGCCGTGCAAGCGCTGAGCCTGCCCAGTGCCCCCGGCCGCCAGGGCAGCAGGGCTGCGGAGAGCTCGCACCGCACCACCACAGGTTTCCCTTCCAGGGTGATGTTTTACTTTTATTTGGGTTTTGTGTGTGTGTTTTTTTAAACAGAAACTCCTTAATTCCAGGATAATAAGGACTTCACTGGCTGTGGGTTGTCATTACTCAGCTCAAGGAGACACAGCTAATTATCAGCGAGCAGACGGATCTCTACCATCTCCGAAAGCATCACCAAGCTCGCCAACGGCTGCGGGGACGACGGCCACGCACCCCGGCGCAGCAGGACGGTCGCTGCCGCCCCAACACCCACCCGGCCCAGCCCAGCCGCTCTCCCGCCAAACGGGTCTGCCCGCTGCGGGGCTGCCCGTGCCCAGCCCTCCCGTGAACCCCCAGGGCACCCCGCTGCTCGCACCGCGGGCGGGCTGGGAAGCAGGCTCGGGGCGCAGGGAAGGGAACCCCCAGCCCGCAGCACCGCCGTCGCGTTTGCTTTATTTTTTAACCAAGTCACGAGGCAGGGCGGATGCCGCTCGAAATAAATCACCAACCACAGCGACAATAAAGACAAACCGGGAGGCTGCGCGAGCGCGGGATCGGCGCTGACCGGGTGACGGAGCGGCTCCCGCGCCACGCCTGGGCACTGCAGGTCGGCACCGAGGAAATGGTGGCAATGCCGTGCGGGGGAGGATGGCCATGGGCAGCCCCCCGAGACCCCCAGCACGGCCACGGGCAGCCCCCCGAGCTCCCCACCCATCGCCCCAGTGGGAAGACAGCCGTGCTGCAGGCAGGGCACGATGCTCTTCACCCACCCTGGTTCCCAGGGACGCTCAGCGTGGCCTGGGTCCTCTCGCCCCTTGCAAAGAGCCCGGGGCTGCTCTGGCACCCTGGGTGCTGGGGGGCAGCTGCTCCCCAGCCCCCAGCTCCTTCAGTCTCCCCCAGACCCACCCATAAAAGCATCTCCGCTCCTGCAGACAGGATGCACCCCTTCCTCTGCATCAGCCCGGGCGCTGCATCCGCACTGGGGTCCCTCCATCCCCCGGCCCCCCGTGGCAGAGGGATGTTCTCCCTTTCTTCTCCTGGAGGATTAGACACGCTTCTTTTCTCTCATTGCTTTTCAAAGGAGAGGCTTTTTATCACTGCTGATCCCCGGGGGAAATCTCTCTCTCTCTCACGCTTTTATAGTTCGGACAGGGGGAAAGGAAGTTTTCCTTCATCTCAATCCCTTTGCTGACAGGCACCGAGGCGATGGATGGAGGGGGCAGCTCTCCTGGGTCCCCCCACACCCCTGCACCCCGCCGCGGGGGCTATTTTTTTAAAGTCGCACCCAGGGCCGGGCCCTGAAGAACGCCCAGGCAGAACCCGGCTCTTGATTTCGAAAGCAAGGGCGCGTTGCAAAATCCAGCTCGTAAAAAACCCCCGCGGAACAAAAGCAGCAAACAGAGCTCCAAGCTGCTACAGGTGCTCGGCCCCGGCCTACCTGCTCCCCACTTCCCGGAGGCTGCAATTACACTTCCCAGTGGTTCTTAAGCGGATTTTTTCCCCCCTCTTCCTGACTGCTGCGGAACAGATCAAACCAAAGAGAGGAAACCAAAGCTTCGAGCTGGCAAAGCTTTAGACACGCACAGCTATTTTAATGGACCGCTCGCATGCGTAAAGCTACGAACGTGCCTGAGTGTGCACGGGATCGCGGCACGACCGGCTCTTCGGAGAAACGAGTGGAGCCAGGGATCCCTGACGTGCTGTCAAAAGCTCTAAGCACCCCAAAGTGAAACCCTGTTGGTTTTTCAGCCTCCGAGCTCTCGCCATTACCGTAATCAGGGATGGTGCTTGTCACAACAGCAAACCGTGTGTTTTTTTGATTGTCACCCATACTGCAGCATTTTCTCTTTATTTTTAGGCCTCCCTTTAAAACTATAGAGGAAATCATCCAAAAGAAGTTTGTTCAAGCGGCCTGTCAGTTTGAGGAAGTGAAATTAAACCAGAAAAAAACCCTGAATCCTAATAAATCACACATCCACACACACAAAATTGGAGAAATCTGGGCATGCCTCCAAAGCCAAGTAAATGGATGATAAACAAAACAAACCTAGCTCTACCCAGCCATAAAGGCTCTCACATTTGGAACTTCTCACCCTCGAATCGCTTCCATTGACGGCACAGCTTGTGCGATGGGCGGTCAGGGGAAGCCACGCAGCTCGCGGGCGAAGGTGTGCCTCCCAAAACTCGCCCGTGGCCGGGCAGGGACCGCCGGCGATGCCTGCCCCGTGCCGAGCTGCTCCGAAGGGGCTCAGCAGGGTGCAGGATCAGCCTGCGCCCTCCGAACATCGCCAGCCCTCCCGCGCTGGCCCCATGCCCTCGGAGCTGAATGGAGCCTTTCTGCAAAGAGCGCCGAGGCTGGAGGAAAACCCTGCCCAGCCTTACCCAGAGCTGGGGAGAGAGAAAAAGGGGCTTTGCAAGCCCCTGGCCCTTCTGGGGAGCGTGCCCCGTCCCTGCTGCAGACGGATCGATCCCCCCGGGACACGCGGCACAACCAGCCGTGGCACCGGAGAGAGGGCGGCCGCTTGGCTTTGCCAGAATTGCTGGAAACCCCTGCTCATGCCCCCACACAGGCAGGCTCGAGCCAACCCCGCAACAGCTCCAGGCTTCAAGAGACCTCCCCATAGCAAACAAGAGCCACAACCCGCAGGAAAAAACATGCAAAACCAAAGCAAGGGAAAGGGCAGAAGGAATAAAGATGAAGATGCTGGAATAAGCCCCCCTCAGTCACACAGGTGTCCGAAACAGGAGGCAAAAGCAGCATATGGGAGAGGAAAAAAGCAGCAGCCAAGTCTCCTTTCAAGCTTTAGATGCGGGACTCCCATTGATATGGATGCTGCAGCGCAATGCCCACCCCCTGCCCGCCGCAGCGGGTTAGTCTTTTCAGGCCACGCGGCAGGAGAGCAAAGGGAGGAGGGCAGCTCTCGGCCCCATCGGCAGGGCGAGATGTGCGACGCGGCTGGTGGAGAATAGCCTGGTGCCCCCGGCCACAGCCCCTGCACGCCCACAGCCGCATTTTGGGGGGCCCGCGCCGCACGGCACGGCTGGGCTGAGAGCCGAGGGGCTGCCAGCAAAGCCGACGGAGCGCACGAGGCGGGACCGCGCAGGGACCCAGCACCGGCATCCCCACCGCCTCCCACCGCAGCCTGGCCCCCGTTCCTCTGTTTGCTTTCCAGCGGCGATTGCCACGGAAGTTACAGGCTCCTCAGCCGGGCTCTCGAGGACGCGAGTTAAAGTCCACCAGGCATTTTCCCATCGTGGACTTTAGCCCCGGCGCGCGGCTGCGATAACGCGCGGAGGTGCCACGAGGCAGCTGCAAGCGGGCAGCAGCGGTGCGGTTCCGGGCCGTCGGGGCTCTGCCAGAAACCCCCCGGCACCGACACTTTGGCTGCCCCGAGGAGCCCCTTCCACCCGCCCGCAGCGGGCACCGCGCACGAGCCCCCCCCGCCCTGCCCTGCGGTCCCATGGGGCAAACGACAGGGGCAGGGGCTGGCGCCGGGAGCACGCGGGCGGCTCCGCTCTCCAAGGTTGTCTGCGAGTCCCCTTTCGCCAGGACTACACATACCATTTTTTAAAAGCTGGGTGATGTAATCAACCAGTATTTATAATGCTGAAAACATCCCAAAGCTCCATCTCGTCCAGCTCCCAAGCACACTGTGTACTCTTAATAAAATAATTGCAATGATGAATAGCTCCTTATAACATTCCTCTTCTGCAGCTACTGACAGGGCCAAGAGCTCGGATGGAAAATCTTTCTCCTAACGCTCCTTCAAGGTACATTCAGGATTTCACCTTTTCACAGCAAAACATACGCTGAAAATTTGGAAAACATTTCGGCCCCGTACCGAGCTGTCACACCAAGAGCTTCACCACTGTTCAGAGATGTCAACGACAAGCTCGCGCTCCCCCTCCCCAGCCACGTTATTGTCTTAACAATAAAGTCAACAAATCCCCGCGGGTCGATCCCAGCCCTTAGTTACACCGACGCGACCCCCAGCCCGCTCGATGAGGTCGATGCCGAGCGCTGACCCCGCCGAGCTGCCCCGGCCAGGGGGTACCCGCAGCCCCCAGCCCCACGGTGGGGGGCCCCTTTCCCCCGCCTTTGAAATCGGGCTGTGGATTAAATCATTTGTTCGCAAGTCCTCGTGTGCCTGTGATTTCCACGCTGATGACTACAAGACAGGCCAAAGCGCTATTTTTTGGGTAGAGTCACTTCTATCTTATTCATTTGTAAAGTGTATTCGAGCAGGGAGCTGGCTGGCTTCCCCTTCACCAGCTGAAGCTTCCCTCCCCGTGCAAAGCTTTTATTCCCACCCGGGGAATAGAAGAATTCCTAAGCCCAGGAATTCCCACCCAGGGCCAGACCCTGCTCTCTGGGTGCTTTCCACCACACCGAAGACTCTCTGCTCCCAAAAGCTTACAGCAGAGCAGTGGGGACGAGCCCAGAAGCAGCGCTCGGCCATCACCCAGCCAGGGGACCAGGGCAGGCAACTCGCACAAGGTCACCCAGGGAAGCCGGTGACAGCAAGGGACTTGGGGCTGCCGGGGGGCAATCGCACCGGTGCCAAGAAGGAGAGCTGGAGGAGGCACGGATCAGCCCAGACCTGGGGGGATTCGGGAGGCGAGCTGGGGCCTCCCCACCCGCGGCGGTGCAGGTCACAGGCGCTGCTATCTGCCACCCAGGGCTGGCTGCGAGAAATCCCTGCCCTGCAACATTTCCTGCGTGCACCTGGAGGCCTTGAAACCTCGCTCGAGAAACCAGAGGCGGTTTTCCATGCCTCCGCTCCCATGGCACGGCACCCGGCCGACCGGCCCGGCCGGCAAGCACAGCCCGAAAAACAACAGAGATGAGAAAACCAAGCACCCAGGCTAAACAAACCCCGTGGCCTCCGACTTGCACAGGTTAAACCTGCCCCACAGGTGACAAGCCAGTCTCCGTACGGGAGCCGCCGCGAGCGCAGGACGAAGCCGAGCGGGACGCGCTGCCCCGGGCACGGCTGCTTACGGCCCCGCTCGCCTCCGCGCTGCTCCGGTTACCAAAACACGGCCAGGTCCGACTCGACGCACGGCCAAATAAACCTTCGTGGACCAAATCCACGTCTCTCAGCCCTCTCAGCCCCCGCCGGCAGGGTGCAAGCCGGGGTGCCGCGTCTCTCGGCAGCAAGCCCCTGCACATCAGCCTGCCCGCGGCCCCCCCGGCAAAGCCCCGCTGCTGCTGCGCGTCAGATGCTCTGAGCCGGCTTTGAGCTCGTGTTTAGATAAAGTCTCCAACTTTGCAAACAATAGGTATCAGCTGGCCTGGGGCCAGGCTATCTCGGGCAGGGATCACAGCTAAGCCTTCCTAAGTGCTTAAATGGGGGCCTGCAGGTAATTGTCCCCGCAGCCTGAACTCTTCCCCCAGCCGCCACTGACGTCCGGCCCCAACGTGGCTCTGGGCACACAGGACAGACGGACAGACAGCACATCCAGCCAAGCGAGGGGGGCAGCGGAGACAGGGGCTCCCCTTTGCCAGGACGAGGGACTTCGGGCTGCCCCGCAGCAGGATGGCTCTCAGCACCAGTACCGCATCCTGCCCCGCCGTGGCTCTGCTCCCGCTCCCTGCCGCAGGGCTGAGCACCACGACGCTCCCGCAGCACTGCCCGGGCATCCTATGAACGCCGCAGAGGCGCGAGGAGAGGCACGCTCAGAGCACGACGTGTTAATGCCGCAGCGTGCACGGCTTGCTCGCAGCATGCCCGGCCAACAGCCCACAGCTCGCTTAGGTGCGCAGAAAGTTTCGGCTTCCGACAGGTTTGCCCTAACAGGAAGGGAGCCTGGGTGGCCTGTATAGGTACAGGAAACCCCTTTCTATCACGCTCATCACTCTGTTTCCTCTGGATTTCTTGAACCTTTCACACTGGGCCTGACCGATGCCTTCACACTGCAGACCTCCAAAAAACGGAGCAACCTTTGCAGGGAAACCTCCTGCAGAGGAGCCAGGTTTGTGCGTGCAGGGGACGGAAGCCGCGCGCATCCCCTGTGCTCAGTGCCACGCGTGGGGCCGCGCAGCTCCGAGCAGCTCACCCGGGACCCCGGGGACATGGCCGCGCAGGACGCTCGGTGGCAGAGCGTTTGCTGCAGCAGAAGGCAAACGCGAGGCAGCAAGGCCGGCAGCGCGAAGGATGGGCTGAATTTTCCCTGCAGAGAGGGAAAGGCTCCGCAACCAGGTGGGGACGCGGCCTTAATCTCACCTAAAGGGCCTCTCGGGTGGGAAGATTAGCAGCTTGTTTCCACCCTCGGAGGAATCTCGGCGCAGGAGGAGTGAAACGTCAGACAATGTCAGGAAACATATCAGCTTCCCAAGAGCTAATGGGGGGGAACGTGCCTTTGCCGAGGTTAAAGGCTCCGGGGCAGCATCTGAGCGCAGAGCGAGACGGTCCCTGGGAGCAGGGAAAGCAGCACCGAGCGCGGGGGAAGGGGAAGCACCGGGGCAGATGGTTAGGGACGAACCCCACACAGCCGGACCCATCCCACAGGCCTCCGATTTGGGGCGTTTTAAACCTGTACGACCATCACCGGCCACGGGCCGGCTCCGCACCCACGCAGCCGTGCCCAGCAGGATGCTGCTGCGGGGAAAACCTCTGCAGGGAGGCGCGGGTCCCCCAGCCCTACAGGACACCCGCGCGGTGCCGCCCTGCAGGCTGACACCACCCAGCCCAGGGAGGAAAACAGAAGAGACAGGAAAATGAGAGCGAGCCAGGAGAGCGTCTCTCGGGCTCTTTTCCACTGCACTGAGCAGGTCGCTCCCGAGAGCCACCCGCTCGCAGCGGACCCGAGCCCTGCGCTGCCACAGGAAGGCAATGAAGTTGCAAAGGTTATCGTTTCAGTGTTTGACTGAGCATAAAAACCCTGCTCTGAAAACAAAAAGGGAAAAGCAGAAGGGAGACCGGGCAAGCGGCGGGGAGGGGAGGTGGCCGCGTGGCCCGGTGGCTCCAGCAGCACCTTTCCCAAGGCGAGGGAGAGGGCACGGGGGCTCACACCAAACCAACGCATTTCCACTTCAGAAGAGTTTCTGGGAAAATAAATGCTAAGTCTGTTATAAAAGTTTATCTGCGTGTGCGAGAGAGAGAGAGAGCACGCCTGACTACGGTATAGAGATGTCATTATTTTCATGCATCTGCCTTACCCAATTTTATTTAGTTGCTTTCTGCACCATTTCATGCTCATTCTGCTGCTGAGCTAGACAATTGCTTTATAACTCTAGGGTGCAATTTCACTGTCTGTGAGCCACACGCACACGCACGCACACGGGGTCTGCACGGGGATGGAGCAGGGAGCTGCGCCTCCCTCCCTCGCCACCCTGGCGTCTGGGAGCTTGTGTTGAAATGTTTTAATAAAAAAAAAATCCAAAAGGAGAGAGAAAATTAAATTAAAATGCTAAGTGACTATCTCTAATGTATTACAATTCCAGGAGTGCATAGGGGGAGCAGACCCTGAAAGAAGCGGCTCCCCATTACGAATTAGGAGGATGAACTGGAGGGCAATTTTCTCTCTCACGCTAAGCGAATGCGGAGAGACGAAGCCCGGCGGGCTGGAGGGCAGAAGCGCTGTGAATCACGCTGGGTTTTTATGATCAATTGAAAGTCACACTTGAACAAGTGCAGGTCAAAAGGGAGGGCTGGATTTGCAGGTGCAAAGCTCTGAGACAGCGCTTTCCAACTCGCTCCAGCTCCCTGCAGGGGCTGGGTGCCCTCGGAGGGACCCAGCTCTGACCTGACGGCCCAGCCCCACGGGTGCGTGTCAGGGCGGCTGCAGGCTGCAAGGAGGGGGGTCTCCAAAAGCAGCCCCAACATCGATGGAAAATACACGGGGCCGTGCACGACCCTGCCACAGCACAAGCATCTCCGTCACGACCTGCCGCCGATACGCCGTTATCTGCCGCCAGCCAGGCCCTGCTGCGCGGCGGTAGGGGCCACCGCTACTCCGCCGTGGGGCACAGCCCGCAGCTCCCGCGCCTGATAAAGCCGCTCGTCTCGCCAAAACGGGGCACCAAAAGGAGGAGGTGTGGGCTGCTGGGGCGGCCGGAGCAGCTTCCCCAGCTGCACACAACGTCCCCAGGCCTCCTCCGTCACCCTGCCCCTTCCCGCACCCCTGGGTGCCTCTGCCATCACTCTCCATCCCGCGGCAAGTCCCCTCGGCCGCATCCTGCACCAGCCTGGCACAGCCTCACCCACCTCCCCGCCTGTCACCTCCGCACCTCGGCTCTCCCGTGCCAGCCCGTCTGCCTCGCTCCTTCCGCTCTTGCTTCACCGCTGACATTGCCTCATTTCGACTCGGTAATGGGTACGTAGGAGACGCGCTGCCCACAACGAAATTGTATCGCAGCAGCCCACAGAGTTCACAGCAAAAACTTTCCAGCACTTACTAGTCGGCCAAAAATGGAAAAACAATAATCAAATGTTTCTGCCTTAGCGCTGAGAGCCACACAGCCAGCTGAAACTAGCCAGGGCACCCGTCCCTAATGCGCTCCTGGCAGCCCCAGCACCGAGGATTTGCTCCGGAGCTCAGCGGGGCTGTAAACCTCCGGGGGCCCCGGGGCCGCCCCTCGCCTCCCTCCTCCCCGCTCCCCTCTTTTTTTTTTTTATTTTTTTAAAGTCTGTAAAAGCCGAAGAAAGCCAGAACTCCACAAAAGAAGAGACCATGAGAAGTAACAAGCAGATGGGAATCCCATTACCATTTTATGGGTCACAAATACCAGCACTGCACCTTTTATCTCCTCACTCCGCAGCAATCTCGCACCCGACTCAATATGAGGAAAGGGTCACGGTTCAGGCGAGACCCCAACTCAAATATTCGAACGCTATGGAGAGCTGGCTGCGACGGGAAACCCACCCGACAGACCCAGCGCTGCCAGGGCCCGGAGAGCCCCGGGGAGCGAGCGACTCGCCACCAAGGCCACCAAAGCCGCTTTTTCCAGTGCCCACAACGCAGAAGCGGGCACAGCGAAGCCGAGCACGGGAGGGCAGCGGTGGCACTGGGGACCGCTGGGAGTAGGAGGGAGGAAGAGGGGACGTGAGCCCCACTCCGGATGCTTTGTAAAACCAGGATTTGGGGTGTTTCTCCTTTACGCGCAGGTTTGGAGCGCCCTGCTCACACGCAAATCACAAGTGCAAGCTTTTCTTTGCTTCCAGGCCAAAAAGCAGCTTGTTTTGGCTACCGAGAGCTGGGACCTTCAAGTGACCACACAAGCCTGATGGCATCCCCACAACAAGCGCCAAAGCCCCCCAGAAGCCCTACAAATGCAAACGCTCCTCCAAGCCGGAGGCATCGGACGGTCCCGGGACCCCCGCCTGCCTCAGTTTCCCACCCCATCCCTGTCCACCTGCTCAGACTTCGCGTTTTCAAGACGAGATCCGTCCCTCCCAGTGCACAAACAGGGCTGTGGTCAGAAGTACAGCCCCAGGGTGCGACCTTGAAACTTTTATTGTCGATCACAATAAAAAAAAAAACACATTTTATGCTTACAAGTGGTCTGTTTGAACAGGCTTATTTTTTAACTCCATGTTAAACAAAATTTCAAAGGACGAGAGCAGCGTTTGGGCTTAATTTGAACGCTTTCTTCCCTTTCTTGTACGGGAATTGTTCCCTGTTTATTTCAGAAAATACCCTCCATTTTGAAATGCTGTTTTCTCAAAATAAAAACTCAGGTTGTTTCACTGACTTTCTTTGCTTTGCTTTTTCTAAGCAAAACGTCAGAAAAGGCAAGTTCCCACAGCCGGTTTCCATTTTAACAATAGGGCATTTTCCGAGGCTAAATTGCATCTGTCTGAAAATCTTCTCGCAGTTTGAGCTGGCTGGCATGTGTGGGGATCCTTCTGTAGGGCTTTTTAAATCCTTATTTGCAATATTATTTCGTCTGCTTTGCGCTGCCTTGATGTTTGAGCAGCCTTTGGAGAGACACAACCACTCCTCCCTCCTCCTCTGTCCTCCCTCCAGGCACACGCTTTGCTTTGAGGAGGAGGAGAGGGGAGAAATAAAATAAAAGGCAAGCAAAGAGGAAAATGTCAGAAAGCTGCTTTTTGTGTGCGTGTCAAACGTTCAAAGTTATTCCACAGTCTAGCCTTTAAACGTAATAAAATACAGCAACTCCTGACAAAATCAATTAAAATAAAACCACCCAGGCTGCCTCCCCTATCGCTTTGTAGTTCGGCTGACTTTGAGAGCCCACCTGGGCCTTTTAGGAAGCAATTACGGAGCTGCCGGGTCGCATCCTGCACCGGGCTGGAGCGGGGAAAGACCCAGCTCGAGCGGAGGTGATGACGGCCGTGACACGGGGAGACGCGCTGGGGACCGGAGCCAGCCACCGGGATTAATTAGAGCCCAATTAGGTTACCCAGCTCCCAGGGAACGTCCCTGCAAGAGCCAGCGCTTCGCCGGCAGCGATTTGAGGCGTCCTCGGCTTCGGTTACAACCGGCAGCCTGGCTGAGAGCGGAGGAGCCAGGCCGGTGGCAGGGACCCGCTCAGCACCGCCAGTCCCTGCCCAAGCCCCTCGCCCCCCTCCTGCTGCCCCAGCGCCCCTCGCAGCGGGGTCTCGGGATGTCTATGGCAGGAGCGATTCCGTGATTTCGGGCACTCGACAGCCTCGGGGGAATCCCCGGCTCTCGCAGCAGCCCCGCGAGGTGCTGGGATGCTCAGAGCAGCGAGCGCGCTTTGCAACAGGGCACGGCCGGAGAGCGGCCCAAAGCCCGAGCCCCTGCCCCACGGCGCCAACAGCTCCGCTGTTTGTTTGTTTTCTTAACCATCCTTAAAAAAAAAAAGATACTCAGCCTGGCGGCAGGACGCTGGCATATGGGAATCCACCCCTGCTCCCAGAAAACAATACTCCAACAAGAAGGTTTTTAACCCGTTTCTTAATAAATATTTATTTTCGCCTTCAAGATGTGGGTGGGACAAAGCCAGGGTGTATTTTCCAGTGAAATGTTTTGATTCCCCCCTTGATTTTTTTTTTCCTCCAACAGGAGCAAAATGCCAATAATAATATTTGCAATGAATAACTAAAATTCTGTGGCTTTCTCCCCTGCTCTCTTTTAAATAAATAAAATGCCCTAAACACAAGAAGTACAAATGCTCTCTCAAACACAGCAGGATGACGTGGAGTAAATTCACGGACCCTCAGAGGATTTATTTAACTATCACAGCCGAGATTCTGATAAAGACAAAAATTCCTTCCCAGCTTGTTTTGCATATGTCAACTGGGAGAGGTCGAGCCCTACCCTGTGCTTCAACAGGAGAGACCAGAAAGCGACCGCACTTTGTCTCCTGCTCCCACGGGGACCCTCGCCGGTGGGGCACCAGCAGCCGCGGTCAGCATCCTCCAGGAGCGGGCCACGGGACTCCTCCCTCCTTGCCGGGATGCTCGAACAAGCCGTGGCACTTTCTGCATCATTCCTATTTTTCCCTCCCTGTGGATTTGCTCACCTGCTGTAAATTTCTGCAGCTAAAAGGAGCAGAACCGGGGGTCGCAGCGAGGTCTCAGCCGAGGCGTGGGCTCCCACCGATCCGCCTGGGTTTTGCACAGCACCCAGACTCACCCCGGCCCCGACAGGGTTCTCTGCCCCTGGGAAGCCGCGCTCCCACCCAGGGAGGGCTCCCCCCTCGCCGCAGGACCTACCCCCTCCTCGGGGAACGGGCAAAGAGGAGAAGGAAGCAATAAAGGGATTGCAGCGGCCGGAGCCAGGGCCAACCACGCTTTTACCCAGCGAGGTTTTCACCCAGGAGATGCCTGGGGACGCGCTGTCCCCGCGGGAGCCTCTGCCTGGCATCTGCCGCCCGCTGCCGAGACGAGCAGGAAAACGAGATCCTGCTATTAAAAGTGCCCAGCGCTGGCCACGTTTCCACCCATGACATCAGCGGGGTTATCTGAGTCTAACCAAGGGCAGGGCTTGGCCGGGATCCTCCACGCGGTTATCCTTTTTAGGCCAAACTGAGCTGAGATTTTGACGGGGCCACGCAGTAACGGAGCCTGCTTTCGGCCCCCGGTTGCTCCGGTTCCCCGGCTCAGGCCCATCCGGCGCGCAGGAGCACATCTCCGCGAGCCTGGCGAGCGTCTCCCCTCGGCTTGAACACGCCAGCTCCCAGGCACGGTCCCGACGGCGTTGGCAAAACACCGGGTGCTCGGCAGGGCCCGGCCCGGCGGGGTTTGCAGCAGCCCTGCAGGGCTCTGTGAGCGCTCCCGTGCCCCCTCGCGCGCTTCCCGGCAGAGCGGGACCGATGTCTCCCCTTCCCAAACCCGCAGAATCCGCCGGCCTCACAACCAGAGCTGATTTTTTCTAGCGATGCGTGACCAAAGGCCAGCGGATAAAGTTTTAGAGTTGTGCCTGCAGCAGCGCAGCGTGCAGCAGATGCAGACCCCCACCACGCGCCTTAAGCAGCTCCCACGAGTTCCAAATTTTCTTGCAAGTGAGCAATGCAAAGTTAAACACCCCCAGCCCCCCCTGCTGCCCTGGGGAGCTGCATGGTTCCTCTGGATGCTCCACGACACAGCTGGAGGTGCTGAGCAGCTCGCGGCAACGAGCCACCCTCACCTCTCCCCACCACGTTCGTTTATAAACGAGCGGATAAATCACTTGTTTTCCATTTGCACCAGCGTGAGAATCCTTCCCCGAGACAGCAGCCAGGTGACACACGCTCCCCCTCTCCTCCCCCGTCAAAGTCAACATGACTAATAGCACAACGCGTTAGTTAGCATCCCCAGCGTACCAGGGAGCTCCGGTCTGAACGCAAAGGCAAGCAGGTACCTAGGGGCCCGATCCTGCCCGTAGCAGCAGAGGCTTGGGCTCTATTCCACAACAGCACCAAGGCAAATGTAAATACTTCGGGCAGCCACCCCCGAGACTGAACCACACTCGTGTGGCCACAGACGGGCACTTTCAGCTCAGGCGGGCGTGTTCGCGATCAGCCCAGACACCTGCGCTCCCTCCACCCCAGCCCCGTCTGACCTCAGCGGCAGGATGGTGCTGGGCAGGCGCTGCAGGTGAGATGCGTTCGGCCTGAACAACAACTTGGGACGAGCCCACACAGCCGCGTTTCCCATCTCACAGCCAAATCGGCAAGGGGCTCCGTACAGCCCCGATTTGGGGGGATTTTTGGCTCCCAGCTGAAGCAGCCACCAGCCTGCGGGGCCGGGCTCTCCCTGCTGAAGCCCCCAAAACGCCGGGAGGGCAGGGGCCAGCCGGGAGCCTGGCGATGGTGCCTGTGTTTATGCTGCTTGTAGAAAGGAACAGCTATAACTGCAATTCTTAAAAAAAAACAACACACTAATAAAGCTTGAGCCCAGATTTAAAGTCCGGGGGAGCCCCAGCACAGGTCCTCACTGGCAGAGGGGGGTCTGGCCGGTGGCTGGGGACCGTGGGCTGCGCGGTGGCAGAGGGGGCAGGATCGGCCCCTCTTCCTCCTCGCCAGGGCTTGGCGCCAGGCAACTTCGCTAAAACTTTCTTCTTCCCCCTCCCCGAACCCTGAGCTCTGCAATATCACTTCTCCCGAAAGCAAGGCACAAGGAGGCATTCGCCCTTACAAGCCAAGACTTGACTCAGTCACCCAAACGATGGCAAACCCCAGCTGGAAAGAGGTTTTAAAATGCAACTAAAAAGCAGAGGGGAGGAAAAGGAAAAAGGAAAAAGGAAAACAAAAAAAAGAACAACAACAAATCAGCAGGGTCCCAAGCGCGCCAGCAGCGAGGGGCGATTCGGGCACAGCACCAGGACCCCGTGGCGGCTGCCCCCGGCCCCGCTGCGCGCCCCGAGTGCCACGGGGAGAACAGGGGGGGGATAATAAAGAGAGAATCCGAGAGAGAGAAGCAAACCCCGAGGCTGCGGGCTGGCAGCCCCTGCTGCACGACCAGCTCCGAGGCCGGGCAGCCGCGGCGGGAGGGGGCTCGCCCGGCCCGGCCCGTGTGCCCGCTGCCCCGTTTGAAAATAGCGCTTGCGCCGGAGCCCCTCGCCCGGCCCGGCTCAGCTCCAGCCCGGGGCCCGCCCGGCTGCGCCTCGCAAAAAATAAAAATAAAATAAAATTAAAAAATAAAAAATAAAAAGAAATCAGAACAAGAGAAACGAGCGGAAAGCCCGAAGCTTTCGGCAGGGCAGGCCCGCTCGGCACTTTACGGCGCTGCCCCGCAGCTGACACCGCGCCCGCCCGCGCCCCCCGGGGAAGGGGCGCAGCGCAGCCCCCGCCCGCTGCCCC
>VXAA01005480.1:607217-688748 GCA_013399115.1 Anseranas semipalmata
GGGGAAAAGGGAAAAAAAATTAAAAGACGATGTGGGAAAAGGGAAAAATTAAAAGAAAAAGTGATGTGGAAAAAAAGAAAAAAAAAAGTGATGTTGGAAAAATGGAAAATTAAAAGTGGTGTGAGAAAAAGGGAAAAAAATAAAAGGTATTGTGGGAAAAAGGAAAAATTAAAAGTCGTGAGGGGAAAAAAATTAAAAAGTGATGTGGAGAAAGGAAAATTTAAAAGAAAAAGTGATGTTGGAAAAAAGGAAATATTAAAAAAAAAAAAAAAAAAAAAAAGGATGCTGCTGGCAAGGCAGGAGGTGCAATCTCAGGCGGTCCCGGTGGCGGGGGGGCACCGCGCGGCCATCCCGAGCCCCAGGGAGAGGCCAGGAGCCGCTGTCAGTTTGCGTTGCGCCCCGGCCGGCCTTCCGAACGCGATTTCCTTCGTTTCCCGTAAATGAGGCCCGACAAATAACTCCCCGTGCGTGTGCGGCTGTCTGCGAGCGCTCAGCGCCTCCCGCCAGCTCCTCAGCCCGCTGGGTACCAGCCCACCGCCGCCCGCAGCCGTGCAGGGGGGCCCTGGCCACCACCCTCCCTCTGGCTTTAATAAACGGCCCCCAGCCTTTCAAGGCTGCGCGGCGGCGACGTGATGGACCAAAGCAACTCTCCCGAGCGTGAGGCGTATCCAACACCACGCCGACCCTCGCTCTCGAAGGCCGCGGCACGCGTAACAAGCTCCATGGCGAGCGTGGTGGGGAGCGACGCGGCCACGCAGGAAGCCTCGGTGACACCGGGGCCAGTGGGGCTGGGGTCTGCTGGCCCGGGTAACTCCCGCCAGAGCCCAGCTCCCCCACGGCAGGGGAGGCTGGGGGCACTTGGGGTGCCCTCGCCCCGCCGTGGGGCCAGGCTCCTGGCAGGGTGCAGGTTTGGCACGCGTGGGGGAAGTTGCCGCGACATGCGGGTGTGCTGCTGCCACCAACCATTATCTCGCCTGGCGACGGATCCGGCCATGGAGCCTCTCACCTGCCCTGATTTAGTCTTTAATCGGCAAAGCTTCCCAGGTGGTAAATATTGGCAATCTAGCACCTCCTCCTATAACAACGAAATCTCTTATCTAGCTTTCCTTGCCATATCCCAGTCCATCACCCATATGCACTTATCAGTCTACCTCATACCTACCCCTGTAGCATCTAAAACCACATCGGGGAGGCCCAAGAAAGGCCCTAATACCCGATTTCCCCTAACTCCTGCCCGCTCCTCTGCCACATCTGCCAGGGGACAGCCCTGTCTTCCCTCCTGGGCAGGCTGCTCGGCGAGGGGTGTGCAGCAGGCACCCCGCAGACCCCCACCTCTTCCCTGGCACACCCAGCGAGAGCGACGCACTGCAATTCATCAGCTTTAATTACGACAAGGACAAGAAAAATGCCGAGAAGACCCATCTTGCGTCAGAGGCGAGTGTCTGCAAACTGACACGTGGAGCTGCAGAAGTTAAAACAAAATAAAACATCTTGGATCCTTTTTATCCTCTGCTCCTGTAATTTCAGCATGTCCAAACAGATTTTGGAGTGTGTTTATAACTGGTAACTTCATTTGCTCCCGGGCTGGGACCTTAAATGCCAAGTTTCATCTCCAAGTCAGTTTTTATGGCTGAGTTGCATTAACTCCTGGGAGAAAAGTTAAAAAGGAAATGCGTAAGGATATAAAGGAAAGTTGGGGTTGTTAGCAGAAGCAGGTCCAAAGTCTAAGAGTGGGTTGGCATGGCAAAAATCACAGATCTTGTGGATACCTGCATACAAAATGCTGACACTAAAACAGCAGAAATCATTTCCCTGATACACAGACTGAAGCTCGTGGTTGTGCCTGACAAGGGAAAGCACATCTGGGGGCAGTGCTCCTCCCGGGCCTTGCCGGGGCAGATCCAAGCTCCCGCCTGCCCGTATCGCACAAATGCCATTTGAGTCATCGGTGCCGTAACAGCCTAAGGTAAGTGTGGGCCTTTATGGCTTTGATCATGTCTACGGCAATCAGACAGCCTGCCAGCAATGTAAACGGCTTACGGTGTCGCCTAGCACGAGCAGGGGCCCAGCCCCAAATATCAGGATCCCCCAAAATGCTTAGGTCAATAGCTGCAGCAGGTATCAGGATCGTTAGACCCGCGGCTGAAAATCCACCTTTGTAGACTCTAACACAAGAAATTACCATAACTGGGACATTTCATGCTCCTCTCCCATCAAGCTGTTTAGAGCAAATTAAATTTCTCCCTAACCAGCCTGTAACAGTTCGTGTTAGATGTGGATCTAAATGTTAATTGCAGTGACAACAACAGGTCTGATCCTGCAGTCCTTATTTGGGTAAAACCTCCCACAGAAGCCAAAGGAATTTTGCCCCAGAGAAGACAGCTGGATGCAGTCCCACATTTCCAGTCTCTTGAAGATGCCAGAAGGTAGCAAGGATATTTCTGCGATGTTACAAACCTTTTCTTTCCCTTTTCTCCCCACCCACCTCCCCTCAATTCTTTAATGCGCTATTAATTTAATAAGCTCCACCAGGCTGCCTAATGCTGTGCTGAACTTCAGCTTTGCACTTCCTAGCAAAGGACTTATATCATCAAGGTGAGCAGGGGTTAAGATAAATTTTGCAGGTCATTGGCTTGTGCATCTGCTTGGCACAGGGACACTTGAAGGTCCTACACTGTCTTGGAGAGCTGTCTCGTAAA
This sequence comes from Anseranas semipalmata, assembly GCA_013399115.1. NCBI lineage: Eukaryota > Metazoa > Chordata > Aves > Anseriformes > Anseranatidae > Anseranas > Anseranas semipalmata. The sequence goes on from VXAA01005480.1 coordinate 609,917, forward strand.
ACTCTTCGTGTGGCTCTAGTTCTCTCTGCCCTTGGGTAATGCAATACCTTCTAGCCTGGGATCCCAAGGAATGCAGGTGTATGAGGGGATGATCTGGGGTCTGCCTGTCCTCATCCAAGCAACTTGCAATCCCATCACTCAATTCCAGCTGACTTTGACAAAGAGGGACACACTATCACTATATTCATGCATCATAAGGAGTCAGGTAGGCAACAGTTTATTCCTCCATCCCCACGCTCTCACACTGTTACTTCCACATGCGCTTGAGAGATTTAGGGCCAAGAGATATAGGTGCTTGTGGGCATCAGCAGGAGGTAGGCGTGGAGTTGCTCCGGAGGGAAGAGACCTCAGACTACATTCAGGTGGGAACTTGGCATTGGGTCCAGTACCTGGATTTGGAAATCACAGCTATTATTTTTGAGCAGTTTCAGCTTATCTTGTCCATAACCCAAAATTATCTGATGGGACAAAAGCAAAACCTGCTGTAATTCCCCACTGTTTCATGCCCTCCTGCACCGTGGGGAGGAAAAAAAAAAAAAAGCCTGCATTTCCCTACCTGGATGCCTTTTCTTACAGATTAAAGAATAAATATGAAGTCTGAGTGAGAAAGAGCTGGAGAAGCTCAGAGGCCATGGCTGGGCTCAGCATCCCCCAGCACAGTTGGTGGCAAGGCTGCGATGGGTGGCCGCAGCTGCCCTGATGCAGGGACAAGTGTGGCTGCAGCCACCCAGGCCAGCATTGGCAGGGCTGGGGCTCGTTGCCGCAGCATCCTTCCCTCCGTGTGACTCAGGCAATCTGGCTGTATATGTGAGCCAAGAGCCAAATGCAGCTGGGAAAAAGACTCCTTTCACTCTTGCACACTTTGTGGGCCTTTCCCAAGCTTGTCCTCAACTCCAGCACCCTGCTTCCCTCAAAATCACTGCGGGCTCCAGTGACTTTATAACAGGACCTCAAGTCCTATGCATCCCACAGGATCAGGGTCTGTATTACCTGTCTCTCCCAAGAGTCTTACAAGCTGCTGAAGTATCCACACACCACCCTGCAGCTATCAGAGACAAGGCAGAAGCCATGGCACAATGCAAATACCCCAGAACCTGGAAGTGGATGCAGTCCCCAAGCACATGCCCATCCCCTAGCCCAGCCAGCAGGCACTTCATCTCTGGCAGACCCATTCAGACCCATCCTTGGGAACCCAAACGGCTCCAGAAGGTGGGTCCCCACTCCTAGGGTAGGCCCTGCACATGCAAACCAGCAAAATGACAAGGCATTTAAGTGCTGGAGATTCAAACCCCCTTCTTTTTTTTTTTTTTTTTTTCCCCAGCAGCATTTAACAGGCTGATGTTTGTTTATGAAGTGAATGCACATGATTTATTTGATTTGCCGGAGCGCCACATTCCCACGCCAAGGGCAGAGAGACACTGCATTTGTCCCCTCTTTTGGAGGCTGCTCAGATAAAATAATGTATTGCAGTCAGAAGCACTGTGGTGTGCTTCCAGCACTTCAGAGCAGGACATTAAATGCTTATTAGAGACCTGCTAACTTCCAAGCCATAAAGCTGCATTTGTTCTTGTCCATCTCTGCATACGGAGCAAGTCTTAATAAAGTGCTCCAGCAGTTAGAACAGGCTTGGGGAAGAGGTCTGAGGGTACCTGGGCTCCAGGCTTGATCTGGCTTGAATAATCCTTGGGGACATTTCTTCCTGTCTTGTGCTTTGCTGGTGGATTGGGTTTAATGTGCCTCACCTGGTTTGCAGCAACAGTGGTTTAATTGCTTTGCAAAAAGACTCCAAAGGGAAAGTCTAGTTCTGCCTTTTACAACACCTGAAGATCTTCATATCATCTCATCACCCAGACCAGGGCTTGACTGCCAAGGAAGCCAAAGAAAGCATTAACTAATGCAAGATGAAATGCAGTACATGAACTATGAGATTTACAGCTTTTTGGGGAAAGCACAGCGAGCATCACCCATCCAACAAGTGGGACACAAGCCGAATCCTTACCTGATGCTAACCAGCAGCACACAGACCACGTGCTGGGCACCAGCTGAAGCTCACCCTTCCCTGCTAGCCCAGGTAGGAGCTGCACCAGGGCCATGCCTCAGCTGCTGATCATCAGCCTCATCACAGGGAAGCCTGCTGACTTGCACCGGAGCTTGAAGATGTGACCCAGTCACTCACAGGGCCTTCTCCTCTAGCCTTTCCCCCATCCCTGCATACAAAGCACTTTGTAAACGAAGTGTGAAGATAATATGCTTTATCATAGGCATTTATAACTGATTGTTGTATAAATCTCCCTCCATTCACATACATATACATAAGGCATATATAAATATGCAGCCAGTATCCGGCAGTACCCAGAGTCTTTCTGACGATGTCAATATAGCCCCCATAAAGATAGTGGGAAATGATTCATAATATTTATATGACAGACATGATATGAACTGTAATAGCCTGTTGGGATCGAGAATATCCATAGGTCTCTGTCAGCCACAAATGTGATTTAAATATTATATATGTGGCAACTGTAGCATTAGTAATATGATAGCTGTTATTGATAGTGGTCATAAAATGCAGTAGTTTTGCACTGAAGAATGTGAAAAATAATCTAGTGGTTTTCCTAATGGTCTTCCCAGCAATGTACTGAGAGGAAGCATACTTTCAATGCCTCTTTTTTCAATGCCTCGTTCTCACCTCCCCCCCCACCCAAAATTGCCATCAAGTTCTATCAGATTACTGCCGGGGCCATATTTTATCCTGTTGATGTCAGGTTGTGGCATCTCCTCCTTCCGGGTCCATCTGGGAGGCAGGGGAGGGCACAGGCCCCCCAGGGCTGCCGTAGGGTGCCCGTGCTTCCTCTGCCTGCACAGAGCAGGAGGTCCAGGAGCAGCAGGACAGGGGCACCTAGCTCCTCTTCCCTTTCTGTGCCCCCAAACCTGCCCCAGCTAGCATCTCCTGAGGACTGCAGCACCAGCTCACAGCATGGATGCCTGGAGAGTTAGCTCATAGCCAAAAGGATCTTGGACACTCTGTGTGCACCAGCAAGGTTTTACCTGGGTCAGGACACAGAAGAGCTGGGAGAGCCCTAGATGACACTACTGCCCCTCAGCTGTTTGAGCATCACACAGCTCCACAAAGGCTGGGGGTTGCACTGCAGCAAAAGGCACAGCAAAGGGGCTGGTAGGGGCTGAGAGACCCCATCCACAAAGCCAGACCAGCATCCAAGCAAAGACATCCTTCCATTACTGCCACAGGAGCAAAGGTCCCCATCCCTCCTGGCCACCAGCCTGCCTTCATCTCCACCATCTCCTTCCCAGTCCTTCCTGAGGGCAAACAAAAGGGGAAAAAAATCAATCCACAGTCACTCAGTGGCCATCACAGTCATTAATTAAAACAGCCCCTGCTTTTCCTCCCTTAGCAGGAGGGAGGGGGGATGCAACTTGCCTGGGGGGAAAGGCCCACACTAGGTGGCTGCAGCAGTCGTGGTCTTGCCTGGTGGGATCTGCAAGGGGCTTGGGGAGCAGAGCAGAGCCCCCACACACTGACACCTGCAGCCCTGAGGTCCCTCCAGCATCACCACCCTGCACCCAGGCGAGCTGCTTTTAAAGGCAGCTGTCTAACGGGGATCAGGTGTTGCACGAGGAGCTGAGGAGTTAACTCCCGGCACCGTGCCTGCCTGTCATGGAGCAGAGCAGCCTCTGAGGCAGGTAGCAAGATGCTGGTTACATCCCTCCACATCACAGAGAATAAATCAAGGATAATGCTATATACTCCAAACAAGCCAAACTGCAGGGCAAAGCATTGATCAGCTCCCAGGGGTGTAGCCTTAAAAAATAAATTAATTAGAGTTATGTTACTGTGTCTTTGCGGAGGAACCCTCTTGTGATCTCGTCTCCAGCTCTGATAAGAGCTCTCCTTGCTTTCCGCACTAACTAGCGGGCAGGGCCGTGCTGCAGGCTGCCCCACCATGCCGCTGTCTTCAGGGATTTCATTCCCCAGGATTATCTTTGAATATTTTAAGGAAACAGGACGTGCACATTTCAGTTTAATCCAAAGCAACGGACTCTTAGTGGAAAGAAGTGGGCCTGAGGAAGAGCGATGCGTGCGGTTTGCGAGGGTAACAAATGGGTTTCTTACGAAAGCAAGCAGAACAACTGGAGAGGGCAGGCAGGGCCTTCCCGAGGCCGGAGCAGGAGGAGGCTGCGACCCGAGGTCCTCGCGATCTGAGGATTCCCAGCTTTGACAATAAAGTGTGTTTGCTAGCAGAAAGCAAAGCTGTATTGGAAAGTGAGGGTCTGGGTGTAATTCAACAGCAGTTTTCTACACCATTTGCATTGCAAAGGACCTGACCTTCCTCTTCCTCACCCTGGTGGGAGCCAGGCGTTGCTCCAGGGAAAACCGCGGGCCTGTTTCTGCTGTCATTTACACTAACATAAATCAGGAATTTACTCAGTTGAAATAAGTGGAACTGCACCAGTATAAAACCAGTGTGAGATCAGAATTACAGTGCTATAAAAGCAGCATGAGATCAGAATCAGCCTCAGTATATTACAGAGATGGTTTGAGGAAAGCCTAGGGAAATTAGTAATATTGGAATTGGAAAAAGAAGAAAAATGGCATGTGATTTCCTGACGATTTGGAAAATCAAATCCTCAAGGCCAGCACTCGTATTCCTTCCTCCCACTGAGATGCCTGTACTGGTGAGCAGCACTGCCAGAATGGTGTTTCTTTATTATTCCTCTTCTGGGTGAAGCAGCTGTGAGACGCTTTGTATGAAGATGCCGTATAAAAATAAATGCAATTGAATTAGGGAAACAACTGAAGTCATTTCTTCTCCGTCCTCACATTAATCCATTTAGGCTGATTCTTTGGGTGCTCCAAGGGGGATTTGCATTACGGTCCTGTCAGTATCCACAGTCCTGTCCTCTCTTCTCAGATGAGCCTTGGCACCTTCTAATTCGATGTCTTTTTATTATTCCCCCCTCTGCCAGGAGCCTTTAAGGGGATTTCTGCAGGGTGGCCGGCTTCCCTGGCAGGTTGGGTTAAGCTGCGATTTGCTCCAAATTGCAACGAGCGACAACGTTCTAATGAGATTTTGGGGATGTAAATTCAGGGAAGGGAAAACAAATGCTGTCTTTTAAATGAAATAATGACGCGTAAGGCCTGAAATATAATGAGAAGCATATCAGTGGCAATTTGATTTGTTAATGGAGCCTGGGCAGTGCTATGCGGCGGCAAGTGCGCTCAGAGGCAGTCAAAGCAATTCTGGCATCAGGGACCTGGCGGAGGCTGGGACAACATCCCAATCCAGTGCAGACTTCTACTGCCCTAAAATTGTACATCGTGTTTCCAGGAGGATGAATTCCAGAAAGTCCCAGGGCCTGTGCTGTAAGTAGGTCAGCCTGGATACTCCTGGCCGCGGTCTCGCATGGCCTTGCAGTCTCTGTGCCCTGCGGCGAGGATGCGGAGCAAGCAGCAAGCAGCACGCGGCTGGGGGCAGACGCTGAGGAAGGGATCCGGTGGCACAAATGGCTGCAGAAATGTGGTGCAGGGGTGGCCCAGGCTCCTGCCCGTGGTGTCCCCGATGCTGATGCGCTCCTCATCAGGCTGAGCGTGCTGAGGGACATTTTGGGGGCTGCGCTGGTCCATCCCTGCTTTCCTCCTGCTGAGCCTCTCAGGGCACACTCGGGTATTCCCCCAAACAAGCGAGGGAGCTGCCTTTGCCAAGTCTTCCTTGCGTTATCCCAGGAAAATCAATATCACTACCAAAGGGTACAAGCAACGCGCCCCTTGGCGATGGCGAGGTGCCCTGCTCGTCTCAGCTCGGGGATAGTGCTGCAGCACCAAGCCGAGGGGACAGGCAGCGGGCACTGCTGCTGCTTTTCCTCTCCTGTGTTGGTGAAGACCAGAGGCCTCTCCGGGTGAGGTGGGAAACCCCAGAGCCACGCGCAGAGCAGGGCAGCCCCAAGGCAGGAGGGCCCATCCCGCCTGGTCCGACGCAAGGAATTAAATGTGGCTCTGCCCCGCTGCCTGAGCCGCGCGATCTGCCGCCTCCTCCGCTGCAGCCCAGGGGGTTCCTCTGATCCAGCTCCGATTTCAGCCGGCTGGAATTTCCCTGCAGAAAAGAAACTCCACCAGAAAATTCCCGCTCGGCTCTGCCGCGCACGCCAGAGGTGCGGCCCTGGCGGTGGCTGCGCCCAGCAGCGTGGTCCCCTCCGCCGCGTCCCGCTGTCACCCTGCGTCGCTCCCCGGGGGGGCCGCGTGTTGCTGTCACAGAGCGATGCCCACCTGGCCTGTTCACACCGCCCTCGCTCTTCACCGGGGATTCCAGGATGCGGCCAGGGTTTTGGATCAGTGACTGCTGACACCGCACGGCTCGACAAGTGAGACGCATTGCACGGGTTTCCAGTGTAAATCGTGAGACAATCCAACAAAAACATTTCAAGAGAGATGGCAGGACAGGGGACGAGGAGAGGCACGGGGGGGGCAGATCCTTCTGCCGTTACATGATGGGAAATCGGACATCACTTCCCAGCCCGGATTGACCTCGGCTGATTCTCCCCAAGTCACTGGGCTGTTGCAGCAGTGTCACCAAGAGCAGGATCTGACCCACGAGGTCTCACTACCACCCACTGTGCAGCGAGCAAGGGCAGGATTTCAAGACAGTCGTCTCCTGAAATCTCTTGAAATCCTCTTGAAACCTTCTCTTGGTTTCCTCCAGCAGCCCCAGCCTTCCCGTGCCGACCCTGGGTCCCGGGGAGCAGCACGGGTGCGTAACCCTGCCATAGCTCTGCCCCGCAGCGCGGCCGGTGCAGGATCAGCCCCAAGCAGAGCCGCAGAGCCCTTGGTGCTGCAATGTCACAGCCACGGCTGCCGAGCAGCGCAGGTAATGTTTTCTCTTGGCTCTTTGGGAACATCTGTTTTTAATGCAGCTCAAAGCAGTTGTGGATACCACCGCTGTGCGTGCTGCAGAAATGCAGTTAATCCATCCACCGTGTTCTAGGAAATATTATCATCTTAAGTAAAATTTAAGAAATTAGAGAAATTACAAAAGTACAAATCCAGAGTAACACCATCCGTACAGGGTCCTGCGTGACTGGCTGGACAGGAGCCCACTGAGATTCACCAGCACTCCCTGCTTCTTTTGTAATATTTTAGTTCCTTTTTAAGGTTATATTTGATATCAGATTTTCCCCACCTTGCAGTATCCTTGGTGTTGGAGCAACTCCAACAGCCTTGTACTGGGCTTTTGGAAACAAAGCAGATTTTACAATTGGGAAAGATGCTGTAGAGCTCTTCTCATGTTGTCACACAAATGGGTGGCACTCCTTGGTGCAATCCAGGGTATTTACCCAAGCGAAGGTCTGCAGGATTGGGCCTCTGCATACACAGCACTGTTCAACAACCACAGAGGGAGATTTGCTGGAGTCAGAAGTGATCGGCCTCTCCTTGCCTCTGCTGTTAAAGTTTTGTAGCTGGTCGGTTGCTGCAGAGAATATGGCAAGGCAATAACCAGGACGGTTTTATTTCCCTTAACCACTTTTTCTCAAGGATCAATAGTTCCAGAGGTTTTTGCCAGAGAACCCTCCTTAAGTATATCTTGGCTTTAAAACGGATCACTCCAAGCTGAGGACTGGCTCACGTTCAATGTCCCAGCAGGCAGTCAATCCGAAGTTGGTTTAGATGTGGTTCTAGGCTTTGTATAGCTCCCGAGTGGTTCTGATTGAAAAATTAGTTTTGGCATTCGCAGCGTGTGATCATTCCCTAATGCAGCCCAAATACCTTCGCTGTGCAAGCAGCAGCCCCAGTGCGGTGCCAGCCCTTGGGGCACCACGTGTGCCCCGCTCCAGCCGGGCTGTGCGTCACCCAGCCCGGGCTCCCAAATTGCACATGGCTCCACGTGAGCCCTGCATCCTGCACCCATCGCCCGATTTATCTGGCATTTTGCTGGTGCTCGAGTTTCTCCATCAAGTGCTGCAGCTTCAGTAGGAGATGGCATTAGAGAAAAAAACCACTTTGAAAGCCTGGGGGGAAAAAAGAGGTGATGGGACCAGAGTGGGAAACCCACCGGTGTATGGAGCGAGCCCAGGTGCGAGCAGGGCAGCACGCAGAGCTCAGCAGCACCCAGTTACACCCGTGGGCACCAGCCCGCTACTGCCGCTGCTCCCCAAAGCCAGCATTTGTTTATTCGGGTGGGCGCACTCGGCTTGCCACCTTGATGAGGCTTTTTACCAACTTGCCAATGAGTGGTGCCTTGTGCGTGGCCAAACCGGGGTAATGGGAGATGCTGGGTTTGCTGCGGAAGCAAAATACAAAATAAAACATTATTACAAATAATAACGCTGTTTGTGCACTGCACTACATGAGAGCTCGGCATTGTGATTATTGCTTCATTACAGGGCTCTCTCCTGCTAAATCTTTTCTGTTATTAAAGCTGGCTCAATAGGGTCCTGATCCCTGGTTGAAACATCAATATTACTAATAAATAGAAATAACAAGTGAGGTAAAGGGCCAGACAAGAATGACCTGCTTTATGAATTAATGTAGTGAAATCTGGCCATTTTCCTATAGCCTTTATATACTACAGGCACACATATGAACTTCATACACATTTATTGGACATCGGTGCACTGAAATAAAGCCAGAGCAGTGCTGTAACCTAATTACTGACTTGCTACGAGGTGTCGGGGAAAAAGTAGGGAACATGCATTGCATACACCCCTGTGGCGTTCAGAAACACTCGCTATTTCTCACCGGGTGGATGAAATCATCTCTTCCAGCCAGGCTTTTTCTCAAAGATCCCCTCCCAGCCCCGAAGTGACGAGTGGAGCGAGCGGCTGCAGTGTGCAAGGTGCTTCGGCAGGAGCCGGGGCTCCCCGCCCGCAGGGGCTTCGGCTGCATTTGCAGCCCCTGCGCGGCGTTCGGGCCGGGACACGGCTTTGCTCGGGAGCAGGGGCATGGAGGGGATTGTCCATGGGAGATGGGCAATTTGACCCAGCTCTCCCTGAGCGTGAGCATATTCTCCGTGCATACAAGTGCATGTGCTCGTGGCTATATATATCTCTATATATTTGTCTCTCTATATATGTACATATACACATAGAGGGAGAGGGTTCGTGTGCATTTCTCTGTCCATCTGTAATTCTGTCCTGTGATTTTTGCATCCTGGGTGATTATTATCGGGAGGTGTGAAGCAGACGTGGCCGTGCTTTGCTATGCGATATGATCCTATCATCACAGTAATGGTATATCCAGGCACAGCGGGCCGGATCCGGCTCCCAGGGACGCTGGCCTGACAGACTGGCCACCTGCAATACTGCTCTGGCTTTACACCACTGTGGCAGCAAGTGGGGTCCGGCCCCTTCTCCCAGACAGACATCGCGTTGCGTCCATAATTTATAAGCTATTCAAAATTTATTGCTGCGAACAAACTCCGACTACAGAAGGGTTTTAAATCCTTGTTAAGTATTAAAGTGGAAATACCCGCGCAAACACAGCGGCAGGCAGCGGGGATGGGGCAGCCAGCTGCCCCCTGCCCACCCGCTGCTGAGCCTGCCCAGTGCCCCCACAGCAGTGGGTCCGATGGGCTTCATTTTATTTTTTTATCCCATCTCCTTTTTCTTTCTTTTTTTCCCTTCTTCCTTTCTATTCCCCTTCCTCTGCTGCCATTTCGCCAGGCACAGGAGCCCTGGGTCAGGAGCAGGTCGGGGGCCGGCCATGCCCCCCCCGCTGCCCCCTCCCCGGGGCAGAGCCCCATGGGCTGACAGAGCCATACAACCGCTTGTCACCCGCCGGTGACGAATCGGCCTGGGCTGACACGAAGGGATGGAGGAGGCGCTTCCCGCGCTGATGAGGGGGCCAGGGTGGGACCAAATCGGGCCCCAGGGGCCGGGGGTGCGGGCAGTGGCACCGGGCAGGACGGCAAGGTGGGGCTCAGGTGGCCGAGCCAGGGACACCCTGCGTCGGGGCTGGCATTTGGGGTCTGGGTGGGGGCAAATTTAATAAGTCCTATGGCGGCCTCCTCCCGGAGCTTGGCTTAATGGGATGCCAGAGACGACAGGGTTGCCTCTATCTGCTCATTCCCCGGGCCTGGGGAACCATCCATCTTGCTCTAACCCTATTTTAAAAAAATATAAAAGGAAAGAAAAGGAGGGGGTGGGGGAGAAAGAAAAATGATAAATCTGTTCAGGGCTTTTGTTTGCCTGTGATTCCTGTAAAGGACAAAAAAATGAAATAAAAGCCAGGCCCGTTTTTTCCCCGCTTGGTGTTGCCATGGGATAGAAAGCCCCCTGTTCTCAAGAGTGCAGTGCCTTTGGGGAGGGAAAAAAAAATCTCATTAACGTTATGAGTTGCATCTGTTCCCTGGGTCTGGGTCACTTCCAGCCCGCCAGCTCTCCCGTCGCCTGCCTCCCCCGCCCCCCTGCATTCCCATCACTAATTCCTTTGGCCATCCACGCCCCCAGAAATCAAAGGGGAGCCCCGCGTCCCCCGCTCGGGCTCCCAGACAGCAGCCGCCGTGCTGAGAGCTGGGCAGGGGCGAGAGGCAGCGGCCGAGCAGGGGCTGTGAGCATCTCTGGGAAAGGGAGGTGTTCGTCCCGGGCTGCTGCTGCTGCAGGCAGGAGAGAGCCCACACTTTGACGACGCTGTGGGCAGCAGGAGTTGGAGCAGGTGCTGCAGGACGCCTGCCTTCTGTGCCTTCTTCTGCTGGGAGCGCTCAGCCTGCCCAGTGCAAACCCTTCCATGCGTGCCGGGCTCCGGGCTCTTCCCGCGCACAGGGAGTGCATGGGGTTAGGGCCCAGTGCTATTTACAACATCTAGGAGGGTGAGGAGGAGTGAAAAGGGACCTTTGATGTAGCACACTGTCATGAAAAACTGTTAGTACAGCGGAACAGAAGCTCCCCAGGACTTTTCAGAACGAGGGAGTTCGCCTGGTATTTCCAATTGCGTGTTTTAAGGAACGTGCGTGCAATTGCCTTTGGCGGAGCTGCAAGGTAAAACACAGCACACAGCGCAGGGCTGGGAGCCACAAAGCAAAGAGCTTCACAGTAAGAGACAACACAGCCAGAAGCAGGGCGGGGAGCAGGGGATTTTCTTACCCAGCTGTGACTCCGATCTGCCCAGCTCTCATTTCCAGGCTATTTATAAACGAAGCACCGGGCCAGGGCTGCTCGTGGTGCGCGCCGAGCCCCTGCACCGCGTGCACGGCTTCCCCCCGCTGCTGCTCCGTGCTGGGCTGTGCGGCCAGGCTGGGAGAGCTTGGCGGAGAGCGGGATGGATCCTGTGCCGTGCCAAGCTGTGCCATGCAGTGCCGTGCCGTGCCACGCCGTGTCACCCCAGCTGGGGACACACTCAGCCAGGCCAGGGCTCAATATGGGCTTGCAAGCGTGGGGAGGCACCCACACGGTGCTCACGGTGCTGTCGAATTCTTCATTGGAAAGCAAAGCGGCGGTTGTGCCTGCAAGCAGAGAGGAGAAGCATGCACAAAAGCCTGTTCTGCACACTCTGGGGATCGTTGGGTAACAGCAAGGCTTGCAGGTATCGGTTTGCTGGATTATGTGCAAAAGGTTTCACAGTCTTTATTATAAACACTATAAATAGGTTTGTGGTTCTTCTTTGAGTTTAAGAACAAAAGGCTGTTTCATTATCATTAAACTTGCGTTTGAGTTGCCTTGTGACCGGGTGTCTGGCTTTTTATTGCAAGCCAGGACTTTCAAAAGCTCCTTAAATGTTAATGTCACCTTTAAAACAACAGTGGTGAGGCCTTTGATCAGCAGAGCTGGTCACTTCTTGCAGCTGAAGTCAGAACCAGCCACTGACTGATCTTGGGATTTTAATATTTCCCCTTTCCCCTGCTGACCCCCGACAGCAGGAGAGAAGCCAGACTTTGATCACACCTGATTTTTTAGCCTTTGCAAGGACCTGTTGCTTAAAGGAGATGTTCAGAGCTGGGTTCCCATGGCTCGATGTGATGGAGGTGAGCCCCGTTCAGCCACCACACAGCTGGTCCCGCAAATCACCCAGCCATGCCGTCCCTGCAACAGGCTTTGGGGACAGGAGAGGGGTCCCGCTCCACCCTGGTGTTGCGGACCTGCAAGGTGCCCCCGGAGATGTGGTTTGGGCCACCAGCAGCACCCCCATGTCTTCGCTGCATCCTTGCAATTTAGAGGCCAGGGATGGATAGGATCATCTCAAAGTCTTTCCATTCCCATGGCACCAGCATTTTCCTTCACCAAAAATCCACAGCAAGACCAAACACTTGCTTAGCATCATCCGCTGCCCTTGTCCCTGTCCCCTCTGTGCTTTGATGTCGGCTGCCCCGCGCATGCCCATGCTCATGGCCACCACGTTTGCTGCGGCTGCATTTGTCAAGCTGGGGACAGGGTCACACACATCGCTCCGTGAGCAGGCAGGAGCATAATGCCAGAGGAAAGCACATTTCAGGTTCAATTAATGCCATCCACAGCAAAGGCAGCTGTGCTGGTGCTGGTTTGGGTACAAGGATATGTTTGCAGAGATAAGTGTGAGTGTAACCTGATGACACAAGTTGCCTGCTTTCAAATGTCAGGCAAAGTTCATACAGCCCATGTGAAATGAGTTAAAATTTAACAGAAATCTGCAAAGTGTTGTGTTGTAATTGAATCCATGATGTGGATGGAAAGCATGTTCAGACACATCCCAGATTTGCCTGAACCATAATATTCTTCTTGAAAAAGGTTGATATAAAGGAGGCTGCTGCTGCTAGATACGTGTGCACCTCCTCCTTCCCCTTTTTGACAGAGAAGACTCCGCCTGAAAACTTCTGAGTCATTCTGCATCGGTTTTGATGTGTCAAAATTGGTTTAAAAATCACAGCTGAAGCAGCAGCAAGGAGAGCTCAGCTCAGGCACATGCAGATGAATGCAAAGAGCTGCAAAGCTGAACTCCATCAGGCTCCACATCATGAACAACAGTCCTTTAAGCCGTGCCATCGCACTAAGAAGGAAAAAGGCTTTTTGGCTTCTTGACACCGTGATGTGGCTTTGTGTTGTTTTTCTCTTTGCTGGCTGCTAATTCTCCCTTTGTCCTGGCATGGTGGGGTGCAAACTTCTTAGAGCTTTAGAAATGGAAAGTTGTTCTGTTGGCTTGGTGCTCCGCTTCTATGGCTGCAGCGGCGAGTTCAGCCCCGCTCTCCCCGGAGCCCTCCCTGCGTGGTCCTGGGGCCAAGCAGACAGCAGTGGCCAGATGTGAGCGGCACAGCCCGTCGCAGCTTGCGCGGGGTGCAACGATGTCTGCCCGGCTGTGGCTGCAAAGCAGCTGGGACGAGCTAAGCCTGCCTCGTGCCTCTTGGGCAGTAAAAGCGCTCTGGGGTTTCTTTGCTATAAACCAAATCACTCCGGTGATGGTCGGATGGTCATTTTGGCAGTATAATGCTGCAAGCGATGAACTGCCACATTCTCTTCTCTTAATTGGGCAGAATTTTTTTCTTCCTTTCTTTCTCCCTTTTCCCTTGTCCCTTCCTGCACTCCCTGAGCCAAATTCTGCTCAGGTCCTGTAGCACAGACCTGAGCGCCAGCCGCAGAAACCACCGCAGCACAGCAAGGTGGAGGACACAGGAGAGATGAGCGCTGTGCTGTGGCTCACTTGGATGCTTTTGTCCCTACCTTTTCCATCTAGGGAGTTTATTGCACCACTTGACTGACAGAATTGAGAAGAAAAAATAGATTAATGCCTGTTGTAGGCTGGACTAACTGAAGGTAGCAATGGCACAGCCACTGGAGCCAGGGTTGGGAAGCGGATGCTCCCTCCCCAGCACCTCTCCACCCGAGCAGCATCCCCATGGGGGACAGCTCTGGTTTATTCCCAGCCCATCCCCAGCAGATTAAACCTCTTGCCTCCTTGTGATGCTGATGATCGGTGCTTCTCACTGTCCCCGCTGGGCAGCTGAACAGCCAGGCTCCCTGCGGGGTGCGGGAGGCTGGGAGGAAAGCTGAAGGTATGACTGAGACCCTTGTGTGCTTTGCTTTGCAAGGGCTTTTCATAAGTGAGCTAAAAACAAATTTAGCACTTAATGCTCTGAAGAGTAAACACTTAAATGCCCTATCATCTGCCCAAGTGCTTTGTTTATTATTCAGAGAAGCCAAACTGAAGCAGTTTTCCATGGAGATGTAGTACCTCCTTCAGATTAGCCTGCTTAATTAGATCCTGGTTGCACAGCGCTTTGCTCTGGAAGAGGTGCGATGAGGGAAAGGCAAACAATTGCTTCCAGATGCTGAGCCTTGGCTCCCGCTGCCTGGAGCACCCCAGAGCACTGGGCGCTATTCGGGGACCAGCAGGGAGGACCAGGGGGCTGGACATCTCCAGCTCTGGGCCAGGCTTGGAGGGGGGACAGGGACACCCCTGTCCCTGTGCCACTCCCAGCCCCCAGCTGCAGATGCCTGCAGGTACAAATCAGACCTCAGGTAAGGGCTGGCAGCTTTATGCAAGCTATTTGTCCCTGGGCTTAAAATAAGGAGGGAAGAAGCCGGTTGAGGTACTAAGTAGTGGCAAATGCCACTCTTGAGTAGTGACTGCCATGAGCAGTATTCCCTGAAGCATAAAAACTCTAGCCTCCCATTTATAAGCTATTAGAGCTGTTACATCCCATAATGGACATCCTCAGGTGAAGGAGACAAACAACGGAAAATGCTGAAATGCAACCGCAAAGCTAGACACAATAACAGACACGGCACAAGAAGGATATGACACAGGGAGACAAACAGGAGCAAAATTTATGTCACTGGAGATTACAAGGGCATCATATATCACCGACGGAGACGGGCTCCGAACACCAGCATGAGGAAAGGCCTAACCTTTCAGAGAAAAACCTCCGAGCAACAATAACAGACAAGGAAAAGAGCAGAGCTGCGTCCCTCTGGCAGCACGTGTACCCAGGGAGCGCTGGAGGACTTGGGAGCAAAGAGAGGGAGATGCCAAAAATGATGCGTGGCCACCTGCCTGGTGCCTAATGCGCTAACACCCATCGATCGCTGGCTATTAATGGCATAAGGCTAGAAAGTATTGATGTGAGGAGCCAGCAGGCACCCATGCCATGACATGAAGGCTGCTCGGGTTGGCACCCCTGGTAGGAAAGTCAGTGCTTTGGCCACAAATGGCTAATCCTGTTGTTTGAGCCAGCCAGCTGGTCTTTGCCAAGGATGTAGCCCCTGCCCAGCCCCTGCCCATCACATGCTGCCACCCCACTGGCCCCCGAAGCACCGAGCAACTCCATAGTCCAGGGCTCCGGCTGAAGGATTTGGCAAGGGGAAGGCAAAGGCTGAGTGCATCCAACCCAAAAACCGAACTGCCATGGCACAGAGGGGAATCCTGTCCTACCTGATGAGAAAGGCCATGAGCAACCAAGAACAGGTCCACACATGGGAGCCCTCTTGGGAATGATTCTAATGATGCCACGTGCCCCGGCTGAGCTGGTCTGGAGAGGAAGGTTTTATCATCAGCTTATGGGGATTGGCAATTCCCGCATCATCTGTCTCATGATCATCCAAAAAAACCTGTAAATTGTCATGAAAATTCAGGAACGGTAGAAGGGTGTTGCCCTTTGGTTGGATTTTGTGTAACATGAGTACTTTGGACTTTGTTTAACACTGTGATGAATTACGGGCTGCTTGTTTTCCAGCCCAGAACGTTATTTTATTGTTTTGTGTGAATATTTGCATACATGCAATATCTGTCATGCTGCAGAGCACTCCAGCTCAGCACTTTGGAACTGCTCTTACAAGAATCAAAAGCCATGAGGAGAGGCTGGATACGGCCATTGCCATATCATGCACAGGCAAAGGGAGAAATTCCAAGCAATCTTTGCCTGTGGTCACAAAATAAGCCTGCAGCCATGCAGGGACCTGAACTCAGGAATATCTCTCCAGTTTCCAAACATTTCTGGCGTGGGCAGTGCCGCTGCCAGCCCGCCCCAGGTTAAGCAGAGAGGAAGGGCTGCCTCTTGCTCCGCTGTGCCTGCCAGACAGGCTGGGTCCCAGCAGCAGCCCGTGTTGGAAAAGGATTTAAGCATCAACCTAAAGCAGGGTGACTGCTACAGAAACAGAGGAGTCCTGCAGGACTTGTCTGCTCGGCTGTAAGTCACTCGTAACTCCCAGCTCTCATTATTTCACTCCCAGTCAGTACACTAGCAGTCATACTTCAGAGTGAAAACTGTCCTACTTTCAAATAACTAAATGCAATGCTTGCTTCAGATCCCTATTGTCATGTATGTGTGTTTCCAGTCAGATAGGGCTCCTGGGTCTGGAAGATGCCCCTCCGCTCTTGGCTTACCGGAGCTGCACCAGGCACTGATCTGTCTTGCCCCAGAGCCATAAATTGCCCTGGTGCCTGAGCGGGCAGCAAGGCAGGGGCAAGATTGCTTCATTGCTGGATGAACTCATCACAGGAGCATTTTGGCTGTTTGTTAAGTGCTCCCCTTCATGGGCTGGATCTGTCACCGGCTCCGCGGGGATCAGACACCCTCAACCTCCGCATCACCAATAAAAAATGCCTTTTCTTCTGCCGCCGCACAAAGCGGCGGCTCTGCCTCTTAGCCCAGAGGCCAGCAGCAGTGGCGAAGCCCCCATCCCCGCCTTCCCCCTCGCACGCAGAGATATTGCATTCATTCATCTCAGGGGCCGCAGTGTGCTCGCAGGCTGACAATACATTATGGTGATGTAGGTCTTCATTTCGCGCTGTCAGGGACTATAACAACTGTATCTATTACCCAGGGGGGCTAACGGGGCAGCTTCCCCCGAGCTCGTCAACCTGCACCCAGGATAATGCCACCAGGGGTCCCCTGCCCCCGTCCCCTGTCCCCTGCCCCTGCCTGGGTGGCACTGGGAGGAGGGGGCAGCAGCCGGTGGTCCTGGCCCCGGCCGGGTGCAGGGAGCCAGGAGATCGATGGCTCCGAGCGCAGCGAGCACAATGAAGCAATTCCACCCAGCAGAGGCTCATCAATCCCCAGGCTCCGGCGCGGCATCCCCGCTGCTCGGCCGCGGCTCTCCTGGGCGATAGCCCAGGTGTGTGGCTGTCATGGAGATAAAAGAGGCTTAATTAAGACCCAATAAGCTAAGTGATTTGTTATCTCGGTGCAATATATTACTCCAGCCTATCGATCCCAGAAATGCACATGTGTCCGAGAGCTGCTGACAAGGCTCCATCCCTCCCTGGCGAATACATGCCCAGCACGCCAGCCCCTGCTGCCTGCTGCAGGCAGGGGACAGTGACCAGCCCCTAACAGCTCACAGCTTGTGTGTGCACAAAAACATCAGGATTTGTTTCTCACAAGGTAAGGAGCTGCTGAAACCTGATGATGCTCAGGTTCACCTGAAGCCCATCACCAGCAGTGGGCATGGTATGGGGGTGCTGTAGGGTCCCCTGGAGCATGCTGGGCCATTTCATGCCTGGGGACCCGTGTTTTATACCTTGTCCTTGCCTGAAACTCCAGCGTATTCCAGAGCCTTGGAGGCATCGCTTGAAAGCTCTGCTACTTTTCTGCTCCCGAAGCTGGCCTTTGCCATGTGCATTAATGAGAAATGGCCACAAGCTGGTCCCACCCCATGAGCCCTCCTAAATCTGCTTGCTGCTGAGCTTAAGGATAACATTCCCTGGTGATATCATTTGCAAGACTGTGGTATCTGCAATCTGCAGTGCCAAATCGGGACCGTCCCCCTCTTCAGCGTTACACTGGCAGCTGCTCAAGAAGGTCGCCAACCCATGCAGGTGGACAGACGCTGGAGCAGGAGCAGGTCTGGAAGGTGACAGCTAGGGAAAAGACAGCTTCCATAAACCAGCCAGAGCTCATGTCCCCATCCTGAGCAGGACAATGTCCCCAGGGCAGGTGGCCAGGCCCTGCGCACCCCATTGCACGCATGCCTGTGAACATGGCATTTCAGACTGGCCAGCATCGTGCTTCCCCTGAGCTTCCAAAACACTCCCTTCCCAGCTAAAATCAAACCATTTATTTTTCAGAACTTTAAGGCAGGGGGGTGAGGGGGAGAGGGAGGGGAAACCAATTCATTCAACATTCAAAATGTTAAACCACTCAAGAAGTTCTTTGATCTTTTGAGGTTTTGCTGCAAAGGGAACACCCTTTCCCCATTGGTTTACTGAGTCACGCTTATTACTTCAATGCAGAAATATCCTTTATGTCAAGTGTATAAATATCCAGCTCTAAGCCTCAGAAGCCTTTTCCTTTTTTCTTTTTTTCTTTTCTTTTTTTTTTTTTTAGAAGAAAAACAAGCTAATCCTTTTTGCAGGAGCGTGTTTCATGCTCTCCTGGAACTGCCTGCACTCTCTTGCAGTTGCAGTGGCCCCTGACTGCATCCAGGGCTTCCCAGCTGGAAAGCTGGGTGCTGTGCGTGGGTGCCCTGCTCCCCAGGGAGCAACCTGCCCTGTGCACATCATCCCCAAATCTCCTAAAGCAAGGTAGCCTGCTCTGTGAAGCCCTGCGAAAGCAGACAGAAGGCAGGAGCGGGGAAGATGGTAGAAGAGCCTCACGATGCAGCCGTGTTTCACTAGGAGGATCCCAGCACGCCCCTATTCGTACGGACGTGCATCTGCTGGGAAATGCTACCTGCCCCCAAAATTCTGAGGAATGGTCGTAAAAACGTGTGTAAGCCTGCCGAGCCCCAGCGCTCCCATGTTTTCTGCCCACACCGCTGGCATCGTCAGGCTGTGGCTCGGGTTCAAAGTGGCCACAGGTGCTGAGGAAGGCCCCGGGGCAGAGCCGCGGCTGGCACGCGATGCCTTCGGCGCCCACGCGCCCGCCACCCAGACCTCCCGCAGCGGGGTCTGGAGCCAGGCTGCGGCTGCTCCTCCCCGGCCGCCCCGCGACTTGGCCCAGAGCTACGTCTGCAAACGCGCTTGTTCAAACAGCATTGGTGGAGGGCAAGCCGGGGCTTGAGGAGCGGCGCTGGGGCTGCAACGCGGCAGCCTGTGCCCCGGGAACCCCAGCGCTTGCTTTCCTGGGGCGGGAGCCTGCGCTCCCCCTGTTGTCAGACTCAGCCGTGGGGAGGGGTCCAGCACCCACCTGCCTTCTTTCGGCTTCCTGCACAAGATGTCAAATCCGGATGGGAGCAGGTCAGGCCATACTGATGCCGTGGGTCATGTCAGATAACACAAAGCGTGCTTAAAATCATGCCCCAACTTAACATCCCTGACTTTCCTTTACCAACAAGGAAAATCCCTGATATTCAGCAAATCCCAGACCTCACTCAGCCCTGAACACTCAGCCAGACGAAGCAGACGCCTTCCCAATGGTATCCCCAAAATGGGACAGCTTTCCCCCTCTGTGCAGGCCAAGAGGGATGCTTGGCTGAGAGAGGCTCGTGCTGTGTCACAGCTCGCTAGGGATGTGCATCCACTCCATGCCCACCTTCCCGGGCAGCGTGCATCAGCGCAGCAGAAATGTGCTCCCAACATCAGTCCCTTGTGCTTCTTGGGCTCCCAGCGGCTTTCCCCGATGCTGGCATTCCCAGCAATCCCACCCCGCTACCCACCTCTAGGTGGGTCCCCAGCCCCTCATCCATCCCTGGCCATACTGCTCGCGCTCTCTGAATGGACCAAGCAGGGCAAATCGCCCAGGCTTTGCACTCCCCAGCATGGCAGCTGGGGCTGCCAGGGCCACCAGGCTCCCAGGTATCACCTATCACCACGCTCACACTTGCTCGCATCCCGGTGCAGCAGTGGGCGCATGCTTTCCTTTTCTTGCCTTTTCCCCATGAAGGAGGTCACACCCTCTGATTACCTAACAGCAGCCGGCTCTCGGCAAAGCAAACAAACTTGACATTCACATAACCTGCCGCGCTCTCTCCGGCAGGGATTATTAAGTCATTAGAGTCTGTTAGCAAATTTTCCCAAATACCTTTTGCTTCTTCCCAGGGGCACCTTGATGGTTAATGATCCCAAACTACCAGCTGGGCTGAAATTCACCCACCCCAGTCCAGCGACCTGCTGCAGCAATCCTCATGGCACAAGAGCTGTGGAGGGGGTGTTCAGGAGTTACCCCCAGGACATCCTCCTGTAAGGATGCTCAGCTCCAAGGACCCCGCAAGCAGCAGGGACCAGCCCAAGCGAGGGGGGTTTGGTGGATGCAGCAGCCCAGGGAGGGCAGGGGAAGGAGAGAGGTGCCCCCCCAGGGAGGGAGGTGACCCCCATCCTCCCTCGGTGACACACACCCACTTTTCTCCTTCGCTGAGCTGGCAGCCCAGGGCGATATTTCTAACAGGCAAGTGTATTGCCTAACTGGAGACAGAATAAAAAATAATCATAAAAAACCAGTCAGGCAGGCCAGTTCACTGGAGAGGAGATAGGTTTCACCCACCTGCAGCTGACTTGCCCTCTCGTTCTCAGGCTGAACGGTGTGTACATCAACAGTCTGATGATATGCAATTTGGTAACACACGGCAGCAGGCCGGCCGTGCCCTTTCCCAGGCCCAAAGCCCCTGTGCATGAGCAGCCCTGATCCAAAACCCACCGGTGGCTTTTGCATCAGGGGTTTGCCCTGCAGAGCCCTTTGGAGGTGGCTTCACACAGGAGATGGGCTGCATCCCCCCCATCCTGCCCAGCCACGTGCACTCTGCATGGTGTTTCAGGAGGTGAGGAGCTCGCAGGTATTCGCAGCATCTGCTGCCTCTCCTCGGGGTGCTGCTGGGGAGGCTTTGCCAGCAGACACCAAGGTTTCTGCAGCCCAAGGGCTTGGTGCGAGCCAGAGGAGATGAGGAGCAGCCAGTGCCCACACGGCTCAGGGTGCCCACAGGGGCCCACAGGGGCTCACACGGCACAGCTTGCATTTCCACCTTACCGATCTCCCAGGTTTTGTGTTTGCTGTAGAAGCGAGGTCTGAAGGGAAGACTAGAGACACCATCTAAGGCACAGGCAAGCGAGGAACCCCAGACTTCTCATACTTGAGAAGCCCCATGACTTTTAAAGCAATCCTGCACATTTAAAAGGATTTGGGATCGGTTTGATAATCACAAAACTTTCATCTATTTCAATTAATATCAGTAAAACCAGCAACAGTAATAAACCAGTTGCTACCAAACAGCACCTTCAGGTAGCTCTGTACAGAACCATGCTTTCTGTTCAGATGAGCCATGGAAGAGCACTACGGTGTTTCAGTCCCCATGAAACCTCCAAAGCCTTTTAGTAGACCTGGCAAGGCTGTGATTTCCACCCCGAGCCATCGTTATTTTTGCTGCCCTGGAGAAGCAGTATTATTCGGGAGGGAGCCACCCAGGTATGGCAGAGGCTAGGTACGGCATGTGCAGTAACCCAATCCCCGCATTCCTGGAGCTGGGGGAAGCACCCGCGCCCGCCCGTCCCGCCACCGGTCAGGCAGGTCCCCAAACCCTGCTGCATTTTTAGGACCATCTTTGCTGCGGCACCGAGTCCCTGAGGTTATGTTACACGTGAGAGGGAGAAAGAGATGCTCTCTGCTCTCAGCTACTGTCAGCGTTAAGGCAGCAGAGGATGATGAGGGAAACGGGCGGTGTTGGGATGGGGATGCAGAGATGTGTCGGAAGCAATAATCTCCATCATGGAAAGCTCTCTGATTTCCCAGGCAAATGCAAGCACCTCAGTGCTTTTGGCAGATGCTGGACCTGCCTTTCCTTAAAAACCTTTCCCTTGATCCCCGCAGGCATGGAGTGCAGACGGGGGCTGTGGCGACGGGGGCGGACGGGAACACCCTCGCCCTGGGAGCCGCACGGGCAGGGCTGCGACAGGCAAAGCAAGCCCCGTGCAGGCTCCCACCTCCCCACCCCAGCCTGCGGCCGCCTGCACCAGCAGCCAGGGCAGGAGCAGCCCCTCGCAGCACAGCCCCGTGTCCCCACTTTGGTGGCAGGTGGGACCCAAACCCACCCGGGCTGGGTCCATCCCACAGCCCCAAGATGCAAGGGTGGACCCCGGGCGTGGGAACCAGCGAGCAGCAAATGCTCAGCTCCTCCTCACCAAAGGTGCTCGTGGAAGGTGGTTTGTCACATCAGCCTGTTTGCTTCCAAAATAAATCTGCCTTTAAGGCAGGTAAATCTCAGGCAGAATCTGTAAGATACCCTAACGTGGCATTAAGCTGAAGTTAAGGTTATATTCCTCCAGGGATGCCAGATGGGATTTGCTTTCCTTGAAGACAGGACACGTATTTCAACTCTAATGGGTTGATGGAGCCCCTTTTATCTTGTAAATATGAATGAGGAAGGGGGAGCTATTAAATAAATGGCGGGGGTTTACCTGAACCTTTTTCCCTGTCATTGGTTTGGACTGTGTTAAAGACCTTTGTTTTCTCAGTGGAAAACTCGCTCAATCATTCAGAAAGGGAACTAAATGCCTTTTGAGAACATAACCTTTATTTTCCAGATAAATGGTTCACTCAGAGCAATTTGCATGTGGAAAGCTAGTATATAGCACAGTAAAAAATATATATTTAAAACTCAATAGCAATGTAGGTCATGATACAAACATCTACTGCTGAGACGACTTCTCTGGGGCTGGAAAGTTAGGGAGCTCAAGGCAATTAGAAAGGATGGGAAGGTTTTGTGGAGCAGCTCTGCTTAGGGCTGAGGTGGATGCATGAACTAATCCACAACGTCCAGACAAAAGGGAATGGACACAGTGTAGATACAGCTGACCAGACAAACTCTGCAAATGGTTCCCTCCATCCCAAGCCCACCCTGAAGCCTTCCTCCCCAAAGCTGAGCTTGCAAACCCATCCCAGCCCCTCTTTCTTTCTCCCAAGCTCTTTCCAGCATTGGTGCCACCAGAAGGGACAGTCCCTGGCACCCATCACACAGATCCCGGTGGCATTTGGACATCTCTGCCCCAGGGGTGGCCCCGCAGCCCCTGCACCGGTGTGATTCCCGCAGCAGAGCTGCCCTGCTCCTGGTGACTCACTGCCCTCCAGCAGTGGGTTTCCCTAAACCTCTCAAATCAGTGCACCCCAAAACTTCCCAGAGAGGCTCCTCACCCCCTGTATGTGTTTGCCTGCTGAGAATGGACCCACTTGTCCAAGCCTCCTCCTACAGGTCAGAAATAGTCCCCAGACCTCCAGGGGTCTGCAGACCCCATGCTGGAAACCACCTCCATCCCCTCTGAGGGGAAGGGACCCCCCGGTGCTCCCCCTGCTACTGCGGGGGGAGGCAGAGCTGCAGCCCTGGGAAAGGAGCTCGAAGCCGCCGAGAGCAGCTGCAGCAGAGACCAGTGCCAACTCCAGCTGCTTGTTAATTATGGTAACATGTTGTCTCATGCATGCACCTCCGCGAAGACGCTGTATTAGCTTGATAAGTATTTAACACTTGGCACAGGAGGAAATTTCCACTTAGCATCCAGCAGGGCTGAGCAGCAGGGGGGCAAGGTGGCACGGGCAGGGCACTCGGAGAGGGCGCAGGCAGGCCAGGAGGTGGCACGGTCCCGGGACGGATGGGGATTAAGCATTGCACGGGCTTGGTTAGCACCACTGGCAATGGGATTTTGTAGGAGCCTGGCTTTTGTAGCCTCCTGCCACCACCCTGTGTGCTTGTAGCCCAGAGCTGCCCCGGTACAAAGCCCAGGCACTGCTGTGGGCTTAATCTACCCTGCTAATGGGTATTGTAGCTGCTGGTGCCTTTCTCCGGCAGGCTTTTCTTGTTCGCTTTGCATGGCTGGCCCGCTGTGTAGCACCTATTGTGCTGGCAGCGGAGGAACTGTACAAACATGCTTTCAGGTCCAATGTGCTGCTCACAAGACATCTTCATCTCCAGAGCTGCCTTCTTGTGGTAGGGCCCGTGGGAGAAGGGGACAGAGGCATCCCTGGGGACAGCAGGATCTCCCCAGAGCCGAGGGAAATAGGAAGAGCTGGGACCCAGCCAGCACTATCCTATTGTTGCAAAAAACACCCTCTGCAAGGAAATTTCCCTCCAGCATGGCCAGTTCTGCACAGGGATGGGGGTGACCAGACCCTCGCCATCTATGGGGACTGATCCCAGCCCCACATGCAAGTCATGGCCAGGAAGCCGGTGCCAGTCTGTTGTGCGCGCCCCATGCCTTAGCAGCAGCACCTCCCCTCTTCATTAGCAGGTTACATTAGCCTTTTCCATATGTTTGAATGCAGATAAATCTTTTGTCTGAATCGAAATCAGTAGTTATGAGTCAGTGTTAGCACAGACCGGGTGAGTCAGGCGCTAAAGAATTTTTGCCTCATACCCTCAAGGTCTAAGATACATCGCTCGCCTGAGCCTCCTGTGTGTGGTCTTCATTCAGGCTTTTCACAAACATCATTAGCAATCCGCGAGCGAGTTCAGCAACAACCTACAGCCAGAGCTGCCACCTCCTCTTCAATTCCCCAGGGTGGGAAAACACCTGGGAAATGCATAGGTGGCCTTTGCCTGCTCCGTGCCAGGGATGCAGCGTTAGGGATGCTGAGCAGGGCTTTTCCCCCCCCCTCTCTCTTGGCAGGTCAGTAGCCAAGGCCTGATGCCACGGTGAGTGCCAGCCCTAGAGCTGTCCCCTTGGATGGCCGAGCCCATCGCACTCCCAGCACCTTGCTGGGAGGTGGCTGCAGGAGAAGGGCACTCTGGTGCCAAGGCATGGGCACCTCTCCCTTTAGCACAGTCCCCAGTGACCTGGAAGCCCCCAGCGCAAGGATCCGGCTTCCCCAAAACACCACGAGCCCCTGCCCCAGCGCCGAGGGAGGGCTCCAGGTGGGGTCCGGGGGGTACACCATAGCCCAGCTGCCTGGCCCCCCAGGCCTCCCTTCGGGCTGCGTGCCCCACAGCTCCCCCACGAAGGCCTGCGCTCACTTGGCTTTCAGCTCTGGTGGGACGCAGGTTATCAGAGGGGATGTTCTATTGACAGTGGGGCTGGTTATAGTTGGAGGTTGTCTGCCTGCTCCCTTTGGTGCCCCATCTCCTCTCTTTACCCCATCTCCTCTCCTTACACCTCTGTGGAATTTAACCCCATCCTTCCCTCCGGTGACTGCTTCTCCTGCAAGCCAGACTTGTGCTAGTGGAAATGTTCAAGCCCTCAGAGGTAATGGGGGCTGGAGGTTAATTTATTCACCTAGATGCAAGGTAGGAGCTACCAGGCACAGCAGCTGTGCTCAGCTGGTCCCAGGAAGGACCCTGCTGCTGGGTTGTTTGGAAAACTGCATGGGCAGATCAGTACACAGGCTGCAGAGGCACCTGCTGCAGCTCCTCTGCTCCCAGCTGCCTATGGCCATGCAACATGTCACAAAATGTCCTTAAAGGCTTTATCCTAATGAGGCTGGAGCTGGCTAGTAGCTCCAAAAGTTATTAGCAGGGAGAGCACAGCCTGAGACATCCGCGCACCCAGCCTGACCATCCGCGCTTCGTGTTGCTTGGAGATGCCACAGCAGAGCAAGGGCACCCTGCCCAGTGCCATGAGCCGGGGCTGTGCGTGCACGGGAGGACTCCACGCGTTCACTGTTTGGGCCATTTCAGAGATAAAAATCCCATCAGCATAACATGGGAAGGAGCTGTCAGCCTCCAGCTCTGCACCAAGGAGATTAGCCCAGTGAATGTGTTTGCTTTCTTTTCCTCAAAGCACGCAAAACCCCAACAAAACAGACTTTGTTTACTGTCCGTCCTGTAAACCGCTTATGCAGTCGGAGATGAGCTGAAAGCTTAGACAAGCCGCAGAGTTACAGCCAGATGTGGTTTCCAATGGCCGAGTTAGGCACCTCTGAAACCTGAGGTTTATTAATGAAGGTGCCCGCTGAACCGTAGCGGGTGCTGTAATTACCCAGCTCCGGGCAGTGGGCACCACTGCCCCAGCCCCGCTGCGCGCCCGGCTGAGCGGACACAGCATCTCCTGGAGGTGAGTGAAGAGGTTAAGGTCATTCCCCACGATGACAGGTCTACAGCTTCCTTGGGTGGCTGGGGGGAGATAACAGACCCCAGGGTTCACCACCGATAAGAGATGAAAAGGCTCCAGGGGCAAGGAATAATTACGTGTGGAGGGTAATGCTTTCCTCCCAGTGACAAGCGCTGCGTCCGAGGACCATCAGCCAGGGGACCGGGACACCGAGCTGTGTGTCAGGGTGAGCACTGGGTGAGGAGCTGGTCCCTTCCTAGTTCAGACCAGTGGAAGGAGCTGCAGGAGGTGGTGTCCTCCTTCCTAAGCCCCACATTGCAGCCATTGCTCCATAGGCTGATCCCATTTCCCACCCCCCAATGAGCTCCGGCGCACTGGGGAAGTGATGCTGGGTTGTGCTGGGCAGCTGGAGCTGCACAGAACCGAGAGCCCACAGCAAAGGGAGAGGCAAAGCCACCACGGCGGAGGAGCAGAGATGGGACTACACCAGGCAGAGGATCACCAGGAGGACGAAGCGCAGGCTCCAGGAGAGCACCACAAAGCACGGAGGGGAACACAGCACCTTCACAGGGGTCCGGCTGACCTTCTCCAGTGAGAGCCCGGATGTGTCCTCCTCCCCCTGTCCTCGATGCACGGCCCTGACGGGTGGAAGTCATCGCCTCACCAGGGAAACGCTCGCTGGGAGCTTTTCACACCTGGTTTTGTCTCTTGAAGTTTCACACCAGTGAATAACTGTGACCTCAGGAGGGGAGAGCATCAGCTATATTTCCCAAATATCAGCAAATTGTGTGAGAGAAAGAGATATGCTAAGGGGGCAGACTGCTCAAACCATTACCATCCTTCTTAGTACCACTTAGCTGAACCGTTAAAAAGATCCAGGGCTCCCAAAGACAATTAAGCTCAAGGGAAGCCATAAATCTCAATAAACATCAGGCCAAGTTTTCTTCACTGCTTGAAACAACAGATATAATTTCATTGGTTACTGAGCTCATGCTCCCAAAGGGATTTCAGATAAAAAGCCACTTATTCAAAACACCAAACCCAGGCTTCTCCTGTCTCTCAGGCTACCGAGGGGTCAGATTTCCCAGCATGGGAACATGTGCCCCGCAGTCTGCAGAGGTGGAGTTTGACTGCAGAAAACCTTTGCAGATTTATGGTGTCTGCGGCACGGCGCTGCGACCCGGCGCTGAGGTCAGCGGCAGGCACCTGCACGCTAAGGTGGCCCTGCTTGTGGGGACGCGGGGGGGACATGGGCTGCTGCTGCTGGAAACAGCCTTCTGCCCATGGCCATCATTGTGGGCGAGTGGGGAGGCTTGGCCAGACATGGACCTGGTCGAGGTGGACCTCTGCTCTGGGCTGCGTGCGTGTTCCCATGGGCCGGGGTCTTGCATGGCCAAGGCTGGAGTCTGGAGGACATGGCGCTTCCCCAAACTGGGTGCAACTCTGCTCTCGTTACCCCTCGGGTACCTGGGGAGCCTAAATAGGTGACACAAGTACATCAGCTCTCCTTGCTGCTCTGGGGGAAGCCTGGCAGCTTGTCCTTGTGTTGGTTACCCAGCCCACAACCAGCCTCCCCTGTCCACGTGCTTCTCCCTGCAGACATCGGAGCGTCCAAGCCCCATGCCAAGGAAGCACACACCAGCCTGGGAAGCCTGCACACCAGCCGTGCTGCTTTTTTCCAGCAGGTTTTGTGTGCACGGGGCTGGGCCCCCAGTTATGACAGCTCTCTGCAAGGTCGCTCCATTCGCCAAGTGCCACTTCCTTGTGCTTTGATTTAAGTTCTTGCATGCTTCTTGTATTGATTTCTCTCAGATGTATTTTAGGGGGAATAAGCACTCAAACCAGAAGGCCGAGACCTCCTGCCTTCTGCACAGCATAGTAATGGATGAGCTCCTTCTCCCGCTCGCTCACCCACTCACTCTCCCTCCCCTTCTCCCCACTTCTCTCACCTTTTATTTAATCCAAATCCAAATGCACTGGGGTGAAGGATGGTAAATGCACAAACACGTGAGGTTTCTCTCCTCTGAATACTCAACTCACTGAGCCAAGCAGGGGATGGTTCAGGAGGGCTGCATTTAGACGCGAGTAGAAAGACTGCAGCCAGCTATTGCTGGGAGCTTGGGCTGCAAATGTTTTTCCCCTTGCAGAAATGGCATCAGCTCATTGCCGGCACCCTGAGCACCCAAGGGCCCCGCTGTCTCCTGGCCACAGAAGAGGGTGTCCTCCCTGCTCAGCCTCTAACCTGGTCTTAACCCTGGGGATGTGTTCATCCTCTGGGGGTCCCCTTGGCTCTGACACAGGCAGTGCTTGGAGAGCCTCAGGAAGCATTACAAAATGCATCCAGTAACAGTTTGTACTCTTTAATAATTAGTGTTAAACACACCTTGTCATTATTTAGAGCTTAAAAGCTAAAGAGTGTAGAACCAACTCAACCTAAGCTTTTCTCCCCAAGCTATACCCATGCTACTTTACCATCCCTATGACTCAGAAATGCTCCGGTAAATGCCAGGGATTTTGTCCCACACCTTTTATTTTTGCTGTCTGTGTAGCCTGTCTCAGATGAAACACATCAAAACATCCCAGGGAAGGCTGCTCTGCCGGCTGCAAATCCTCTGACCTCAGAAGTGGAGATGCGCGGGGTCCCAGGGGGCTGCCCGATCTATCCGGGTTTCCAGCCCAGTGGTTTGTCAGCATCCAGGACGCGCACTCTGGCTCTGCTGCGTTCAGCACAGATGGAGGCGACCTTGGCCCTGCAGTGCTGATGCCCTCCTTAAACTCCAGACTCAGAAGAGACCTAAGGTGTCTCCCTTAGAAACAGCAGCATGTTCCAGGGAACAAAACCTCAACAGACCCGAGGAAAGTTCTCTCCTGTATTAGTAAACCAGCTATCTGCCAGCCATATTGCTAGCATCAGGTTTCCCAAAATCCCGAACCCAGACTGCTGAAATAATGACACTTATAAAAATGCAGAATTCATAAACCCTGTGCAATATATTTCCATTTGACATTGTAAGCCTAGCTGAAGAGTCAGAATTTGGAAGGCAGCCTTCTGTCTGTACACAGGAGGAATAAAAACATTATTATTGTTTTTCTCAGTGAACTGCAAAGCCTGTTTTTAAATGAAACCTGAGCTTCCCATCTAATCACGTGCTTCCAGGAGCTAGAGCTTTCGGAAGCCCAAATACTTTGAAACTCTGGATAAGACCATTAGAGTTGCTTAATTTCCTTTATGTCCATCTGTTTCAGTTCAGCTCAGTTGCTTCTGTCCCAGACAAGACATTTGGCTCTTCTAAATAAATCTTATAGCCCATTTGGATTAAAGACTTTCTGATGCAGCCTCTGAATATAATCCCTCTGATTTGCATCTCAAAGAAATTGAGTTAAAACCAAGTAAGAACCATACACAGAGCGCTTGGAATTGCTAGGGTATGTGATCCACTCACGAGGTCCCATATGGATAATGGCACTTTTGTTTTTAATTTATCATGAATTCCTCCGTTCCTATGGCCATGGTCACACCAAGCACACGCCAGGGCTTTCAAAGCAGACAGGGTGAGAACATAATTGACTGGTTTTGCTGTTGTCCACAGCTTGAGTTTTGCACCCGAGAAACTGAGAAGGCTGCAGAGAAAGTGTGAGACACACTTAGAAAGTCTGGGGCAGCAGATGCCACCGCGGTGACAGCAGAAGGTGAATGACAAATAACAACGGAGCTGAATCAGGTTCGGTGCTATTCTGCTCATTAGCTCTTAATAGGTACTTTTCACATCAAGAGAGATCTGAGAGTCTTTGCTCAGAAAACAGCGTAGCGTGCTTGCAAGCAACAACTTGAGCACATTGATCATCTTAAGAGGCGGCACTGACAGTGGTCTTTGCGGTGCTTTCCCAAGGCTGCTCAGCGCCTGTCACTGGAAATGTTATCTCATTTTTTTTGCAGGAGAGCCTGGGTCACGGGATGCCTGGGTGCTATTCCTGGCAGTGACGCGGCTGCCTTCCTTCCCAGGCAAATCCTTTACCCTTTCCATGTCCCAAGGTACCTGTCTATGAGACATGCCTTGCAAAACAGCTGAACCGTGCTCTGAGATCCCCCAGATAAGAGGCTCCATTTGAGGGTTGCTGCTGTCATTATTTTGGCAGCAGCCCAGGGGCTCCCTAACTGCAATAGGTGGTGTGGATGCTCCCCCAGTTTCCTTACAAGCATTTTTAAGAAGGTAGAGGGGTCTGTGCTGGGAAAGCACGGGAACAGCTACTTCTCACCTTCTGAGCAGTAAAATCCTGAAGAGGAAAAAATGTAGATAATCATAAAAAAAATTACAAGAAGCCTTTTGCCACCACCAGGGCTGGTGCTCCACTGGTAGGAAGCCCCCAGTGCTGAGACCAAGCAGGGGGGACTGTGCCCACAACTCAGGGGTGCAGCTCCACAGCACTGGGGGCCCTCCAGGGCCTTGGGGTGCCCTCACACAGGAGCTGCCTTGAGGGCTGAAGACAAACAGGCTGATGGGTCCTCATGCTGGTGACACCATGGCTTTGCCATTACACACTGAGAGAAAGCTGTGCAAACAACAACATCATCCTAAGAAAAGGAATGGACACAGACATATTGGCAAACCAGAGCACCCCCCCAGAGCCCCCACTATTACCACCCCTGCCCCATGATGGGACACTGAGTCACAGAGCATGCAGGTTTGGATATCAGCCCTATGGCTCACAGGGCTTACATCAGAGGATTAGATACACAGCAGGGTACAGGCAGGAGTCCCAGGTACTAGGGCAAAGCAGACACCCACACTCCTAATGATGATAATAATTAATCATGGGGTAGGAGGGGACAGAGCAGAACTACCCCAGTCTGAACCCTCACCCACAACAAAGCTATTTTCTCTGGTTGAGAAGGGCCTCCCTTACTCACCATTGAAGAGCACAGGACACAGCCAAAGTGAGCCAGCACAGACCATCAGCCCCTTCCCTCTGCTCCTGTCTCAGCCCTGAAGACATTACAGGGCCATTAAAAGCCAAATTCATTTCCACAGCTGAAACCAACTACCCATAATACAGTATCTTTTGCAGCTGTGGTTCAGCATGGCACCTGAGAGCTGTGAGGTTAATGACACAGGGCTGTCAGCAGCCTTAATTATATTCCCATTTTTCCAGGCCCTGATTAGCTTTAGAGCTCATCTGGTATCAGAAATTTGGTGCCTAAGCTTTGACAAAAGTGTTTCATTATTACTTAATAAACAGGTGAAAAGGGAGTGCATGTCTTTAAGCTCTGGCTTGTAAAAGCTTCCTTTTTCTTTTATTATTTTTTATTTAACCTCACAAAAGCTCCCCTGCCTTGCTCAGCCACCCTGTGCTGACCGGCCAGGAGCCCCCCACACTGGGATGCTGGCGGGGCTCACCCCCAGCACCTCCAAACCCGATACCAAACCCCCCAGCATGCCCTGCTGGGCTGGGAGCCTGCTGCTCCCTGTCAGCTGACAGCCAATTAATAAGAATCATTTATTACTGTTATATCGCCTCTAAAGTGGGCCAGGTGTTTGCATAAAAAAAATCAAGAGATTTAAAAATAATAATAATAAAAGCACAAGCTTCGAATCAAAGCTCCAAATGGCTTAAAATCTAAAGCAGGGCTTAGGTTGTTCTTGAGATTCAATTTCCTCCAGCCCTCAGTGAAGTTAATTAACTTGAATATTAATAATAGTGGTGAGAAGGAGCCTGTATCTTTTCGCTCCTTTCCTGAAAGCCCAGCCTGCCCTCCACTCCACCCCGAACCTTGCCGGCAGCTCCCTGCCCTTGCTCAGGCCCTCGAAGGCAGGTTGGTGCCCAGTTCCCAGTGACTTCCCCCCAGATCCTTGTAGCTCTCAGCTCGTGGCCTTTTTCCTTTCTCAGGAAATTCCTGGGGTGCAATCAGGGCAGAGAATCACAAAATATCCTGCTTGTGCTTGGGACTCAAATAGCTGGCACTGCCCGCGTGGCTGGATGAGGCCTTGAAAACCAATGGGTGGCTCTACAGCATCACGAGCTGGATGCGCTCTTCCACCTGATCTAACATCAGTCCCCAGAGTCCCTCCGGGATTTATGGACACCACCAGCAGCATTTCCACTGCTTCTGTGAAGTCTGGGCTGGGCCAGCCTGGAGAAGCCATCCCATGGGTTGGATTTATGGTCCCGCTTTGTTGTTAGTCTCTCTCTGGGCTTGGCCATTTTCATGGCTGTTGCTTGAGATCAAGGACGCTCTCGCTGATGGTGTCCTTGACCTGCGATCAGTCAGAACCTCGGAAGTTTCCATCAACCTAAGCCACTTAATATTTAACTTCTGTGGTAGCTTCTGGAGAATGATACAGTATAATTTTGGCTTTGCAAAGACAACTTGGCTCAAAGGAGCTGCCTGCAAATCATTAGCAGGATTGTTCTCACCCCAGCTCCTCACTTTTTAATTGCCAAGCAGAGTGGCATGAAACATTCATAGCAAAAAGCTGCAACCACATGAAATTTGCCTCATTTGAGGATGGGTTCCAGCAGTACGGCGTGTGATGGAAACCAGGTTGACATTAACAGGGCCACATCCAGCGTCTCCAGCAAGACGGGGCTGGAGCTGGGCTCAGAAGTCTTCCAGAGCCTGGAGATGGACAAGGAACAACAAGGACTTTAATGAACAGCCTCAGCTCAGCAGAAAGCACCCGAGCAGGAGGGGATGGATATTTTCGGCACAGTTCCCCACTGCCCTATCTACTTCTCCATGCGTATCTGCCGTGCTCAGCCCTTGTTGCTGCAGGCTGAGCATAAACGGGCTCCTTTAGAAGGGGAGCGCGGGGCAGGCTGGTGGCTTCTGTTTGTCCAGCTTTGAAAATCGCAGCTGAAAATCACCCACCTCCTTCCCTCCCCTTCCACTTCCCTCCCACTTGAAGAAAATACAGTTTGCATCAGGAGCGTAACCAGCCAGCACAGAATTGACCTCCCTTGGCTCCCTTGGTGGCTCCTGCCATCCTGCTGATGGTGGCTGGGCCCACCGTGGGTCCCAGCGACCAGGGCAGGACTTTGGTCCCACAGCAGGGCTGGGTGGTGAAGGGCAAGCAGCAAGGCTGGTGGCAGCGCTGCTCGCTGCGCTGAACCCTCCCAGGCTAATAACTGCATTAATTAGAGCACACGGCCCCTTCTGCCCACTGTAAATCTCCATTAGCCATAAACTGGAAGGGCCATAAAAGGGAGTTTACGACGAACCCACAAGGCGATACGTGTTTGAATCCTTGGCTCTGTTGCAGTTGGTAATAAAGCCTTCTTTTATTGTAGCATATACCCTGCCCTCAAGATAACGTACAAGGCCCAGGACTCCTCGAAGAAATGATGCAGAGCCATTTGTTGCACTTTGATTTGCTGCAACGCCGTGCGGAGGTGGGAGAGCGGAGGGATCCGGCTAACAGGCTCCGGTTGTTCCCTTGATCCCAGCATAGCCCTGAATCACCGCAGCGTGCAGCACTGCGGAGTGAGAGCCTCTGTAATTTTACATCATAAATGTTGCTTTGCCCTGCGGGGGGAAAACTCTAGTAAACAGCAAAAAAAAAAAAAAAAAAAAAAAAAAAAGGAAGTTTGAGGTTGATTAAGAAACACAAGGAAATCTGTCCTATGAGAAGTCAGTTCTCAGATAGCAATATGTTGGAGTGGTGTGATGTGCGGGGGTTAATATTTAAGCTTCTGTTTTTGTTTATAGTAGTCAGGAGCAGATAATGCTGTATATCCTCAAAACAGGCACAGGTCCATCAAGGGGCATGAGGTCCAGGCCATGAAGAGATTTGTAGGCTTCAAAGTCCCAGGCAGACCAGTTCAAAAAAAGACCAAAAAAAAAAAAGAAGAAAAACAAGGAAAGATGGATATTTGCAACTTGTGGGGTACCAAGGGACCCAGCCAGCCCCGCAGTGCCAGTAAAGCTGTCCCACTCCCTGCTTGCCCCTGGCAAAGTTTGTTTTGCTGGGGGGCAAATATCACCGCTGCTTAGGCTCAGGGGGTGGCACAATTTTGTCTCCCCAACCCTGATCCCTGGCCTTCTCCTGGGTGGTGCATTCAAGCCCTAAAAACGGAGCCTGAAGTCCTTGGGTGTGCAAGACCCTTCAGGAGGCAACAGCACACTCATTAATTCAAGCTCAGTCTAAGGCTGCTGTAGACACCGGTATGAAATCATCGGTTTTATTTAGTTCAGCAGTTAGGTATGATTGTTCTGAACTGCGATTCAACCCTGTTCTCTTATATGTCTGGCAGTGTTAAAAGTAACAAGTCTATCACCTCTGGAGCCATTTCTCTGGTGTTCGCATCCTTGCTGGAGCTGCAGTGTTTAGCTGGAGGGTTTCATCTCTTCTAGACAGCCACCTGTCAATTATCTGTCTCCTCCATAAATAAAATAAACGGCCAGTGACTTTTTTTTTATACATAAAAAGTAGCTGTTCCTCTGTGTTTGCAGTAAAGCTGGTGGTACTGCGTTAGGAGGAAGCAAAGCGATGTTCCAGGGAGCTGCGTACCTGGCTCCAGCGCTGTGGTTTGGACTTTCCTTTGAGCTGAAATTCAGCTGCGCGGCATCCCCTCACACTGCTCCCTTTATGCTGGCCGGCGCTGCTGGGAGGATATTTTATTTCCATTCTCCCTGTACACATGGATGGTTTCAGAGCTGTTGCTGGACCAGCATCTGCCTTCGTGTGTGATGGGGAAAGCCCAAGGAGAGGAGTGGTCCCTGCCTGCGGCGCGGGGCAGCTGACACCGGGACCTGGCGGCAGCAGCCCTGGTGCAGGCAGATGCCAGCCCACTCTTCAGGGCTTTATTCCTGACTTTTGTGACTAGACCCCACTCCAGTAGGTCTCTTCGCCTTGGGAGATGGAAATGCCTCAGATTAGGGTCTAGACTCAGGTAACCCTATTTGAGCTGAGGACCACTTTTATTGGGTTGCTGGTGGAGCAAGGCACTGTCCTGCAGTAACATATAATGCCTATAATGAAATGCAGTATACCCAACAGCAAAGAGAAGAGCTGGCAACCCCAGATAAAACTCTGAGCTCCCTGAGGGTGTCCAGAACCCATCTCTGATTGCACTTCACCCCTCACCAGCATCCCCAGCACAAACCCTGGACCCAACACCTCCAAACTCCCATGGGGAGCTCCAAAACCAGACCCACAGTGCCCAGACCCACCACTGACAGCCTCTCCTGCCCTGGGCTCTC
The DNA here is from genome assembly GCA_013399115.1 of Anseranas semipalmata. Taxonomy (NCBI): domain Eukaryota; kingdom Metazoa; phylum Chordata; class Aves; order Anseriformes; family Anseranatidae; genus Anseranas; species Anseranas semipalmata. The sequence goes on from VXAA01005480.1 coordinate 644,929, forward strand.
CCGATTTAGATCCTTTCCCAGCTGAGTTTACAAGCCTGAAGCACTCTCAAACTCAAAGGGAGAAAAATAACATGCTGGAAGACTCCACAAGCACTGAAGCCCTGGGCCTGGCTTTTTTAAGATGAATATTCCGCAGAGAAATTACTCATTGTTGTTTGTGGCTGTTTTACAGAGACAGAGAAAGAAAAGAAACTGATGTAATAGGAATATTCACCAAAGCATCTGAGTAATGCACCTCGATCCTGATCTGTGACATCCAGCCTGCTCGCTCCAGCTTCTGCAGCGAGACCCATCCCGGGCTCTGCTTTGCTGCAGCAAAAGGGTCTGTGAGCCAGGCTCTGGGATCAGCCTGCAGCAGCCTCCGAACAACCCCATACGGACCTGGGGGCTCCAGGGAAGCTGGGGAGCCTGGCGAGGTCCCCCCAGGAGCCCACAGCCGGGCTTGGATGGGACCTTCGGTCTCTCCTGGGCCCTGTGCCACCGCCGGTCCCTCCCGCTGGGCTGCTCCTGCTCCCGAAAGCTTCTGCTACTGAGAGTGCCCGGTAGCCAGCAGGGCCATAACAAACATTACTCATCCACATCCAGTGCTTACCAGCTCCAGCTTCTAGCAGTCTTGCATGACGCATGTGTTTACCACCAGTGGGAGGGCTTTTTTTATATATATATTTTTACTGCAGTAAGTGTCCCTGTTTCCGAGGACAGAGGAATTATTATCCATCATTTTCATGGTATAATAAAGAGCATATGTTGTACCCTGCATAAATTTAGCTTCTGATCTGATGAGCAAGGAAATTTTTTCCCTTTTCTGCCCCTAAATGTATAGATGAGTGCTTACATTCATCCCTAACGGGAGTGGGGAAGGGGAATGCTCAGTGCGAATAGCGCACACAAGCACACGCACATGGACACATGCACGCACGCATATTGAGCTAGAAAAACACTGAGGCTTTCTAAATCTACTCAGCAATCCTGCACTAATCTGCTCAGTCGCAGTCACAAATATAACTCAGGGACAATAAATAAGCTAACAGGAGTTAAATAAGTTCAGCTTCTTAACCTTTGGACAGATCAATTCACGTTATCTCATTTCTCCCCAGTCTCCCTCCATCCCCCACATCTTGTCCCCTCCTTCTCCCGATCCTCTCTTGCACTGTTTGTTACTGTCGGGCAGATTGGCAGTGGGGCAGACGCACAGATAGGAGGCAGGGAGCTGGAACCGCAGCGGAAGACCCAACTCTGTAAAAAAAAATCACTAACCACTTCCTTTCTAAAAATCGAGTTTGTGTGTGTGTGTGAAGCAACAGGCTTCGTTGCCCGCTGTGCATCCCAAGCCTCACAAGGGTCTTGGTCCCTTCAGGAGGACAGGCAGTGCTCAGAGAGCAAGTGTTTGAGATCTTGGGTTAAAAAGGGCACAAAGGAGTAATCTGCAAGAGGCGTTCAATTCCCACAGTCAGTAAAGGATGCGCAGCCCTTGCAGAGGGTGTTGAGCTCCGGCCCCAGCTCTGGCCACGGTTCCTGCCTGTCTCTGCCTGCATTTCCCTCTCTGCCAACTGGGAATGAGATCCCCCGGGTGGCTGGGAGCTGAGATCTGAGGGATGCCTGGTCCTGTGTGTGCTGGCAGGGTGTTCGTCGTCTCTTCCTGCCCCCCACCATGACTCATTTGCTGCTATGAAAACGTACTCATTGGGAAAGTACGATGTGGCCAGGAGCACCTCGGCAGGATGTCACCCAGCAGATGCCACACTGGAAGGAGGCAGGCAGGTGAATCTGCACATCTCGGTGCATCCTCGTGACATTTGCACCCACCCAATGGCATAAGTCTTCCCTCCCAGACAGACTCCCAGGTCCCTCAAGAACGAGGCATCTCCAGCATCACTGCTGCTGCCATCTCATGGCCCAGGCCAGGGTCTTTTTATGTCTTTTCCAAGATAGTTGATATATACAGCCACTGCCTTCCTTTTGTGAGGGTCGTGGAGGCCTGCTGTCTCTGAGCTGGGAAAAAGAAGCTGCTTTCCAGGCCCCCGCCCTCAGAAGATGAGTTGGAGGAAATTAGCAGTGATGCACAACTGAAAAAATTGAATTGTTAGAGCAAGTTCAAAGCTGAGCCAGTCTAGAGACATCTGCACACCACATGCCAGGCTCAGCGAAACGCTCGTAAATCCTTCCAGACTGGCACCAATGGAAGGGAGCTCGAGAACCGCTCAGCCCGACTGGAAAGCTCCAAGTGCTTCTGTTTCTGAGACAGCTGAAGTGTCTCCGTGGAAAGGAGAGTCTAAGGCACAAGTGAGGGAAGAAAAACAACACTGGGGAAAATGTTGAGCCATTCATTTTGTAAATGGTTATTGCTCTAGTTACTAGAATGTTGTGTCCATTGAAAAGCACATTTTCTGATTCAACCACAGATTTTCTGCAAACACGGGAATGTTAGGACAAATATGATAAAAATCTTTATATAATTGGAAGGCAACTATGAATTAAAATGGCAGAGAAAAATGGAGACAAGAGCCCAAATTTATTTCTGGAGAAAAGGCCATTTTCTCAATAAAAATAAAAGAACCTTCCCAGGTGAAAAATGTCAATCCCCTTTAACAGAGATCAATAATGGGATACGATCGGTCTGCTCATGCCGGCTGCCGCTGATCTATTGCTGTTTGCAGAAGGCTTTCTTTCTGCTTGTCTTTACAATTCAGCTAATAGTAAAAACTTCATAGCGTTAAAAAGAAAAGTGAGCAAACGACCCAGGAATCAAAGGTGGAGTAGCTCTGCACCTGAACGGCCTCAGGATGCTGCGCACTGGAGGAAGAGATGCCAGCCAGAGTGGTAAAAGCCCATCTTACCAGAGCTCAAAAGGAGATTTGCCACCAACTCCAACAGAGGCAGGATCCTACCCACTGTTTTTCTGAGTCTTTGTGTCACCCTCAACTCCGTCCTGCTGGATTTTGTGGCTGAGAAAATACCATGCCTGTGGCAAGGTAGTTCTAGGAAATTTGGGGGGTTTACCTTTAATAAGCACAAGCATCACTTCTGAAAAATGCAGACACAAGCCCACGAGATACATGGGGTCCTCCGCCCTCAAGAGCTTCTCTCGGCTGGGGTGAAAGCATGCTGCTGATGGGTCGCCTTGCCAGGCTCTCTCGGACACTTGGGAAACGCCGCGCAGGCAGGATGCTGCCTCTCATCCCCGGGGCTTAACGAACCCCACCAAAGCCCCAGCGCACACCGCAGACGTTGCCTTCTCCTAGAAAAGACTGAGGTTAAATGCAGACTAAATGCATGACCAGCCCTGTGCCTACCAGCTGGCTGCTCTGCTGGTCTTCACATGTGAAAAAGGCTCGTGGCCTTCAGGTTCAATGGGAAGATGCCAAGGAAAAAACAAGAGGAACAGCGTGGGAAGAGATAGGGACTGCTTTCTCACAAATAACAACCCTCTAGGGACAGTAAATAAGCTTCTGGCAGTGGAGCGACCCACCATATCCCCTGTTTGTGATCCCCTCTGCTCTGCTGGGTGGTTCCCCGTGGCCCATCTCACCAGCCCTGACCATGCCCTGGTCTCTGGCTAGCTGTAAGCTAAGCTCCTAGGAGAGAATTTCCCCAGGGACCATGAATAACACCAAAGAAACCCAAACAAACTAAAATCTACTCCCAGCATCTGAAGTACTGCCACTTTCTGGTGACGGGAACCAGAAGCAAGAAGCGGGGCCAGAGCTGGCCCACGAGCAGACGGGCAGAGACGTGGGAGTGGAGCCTCGTGCCCCAGGTGTGCTGCGTCTCCTCTCCGGCAGGGCTTTCACACAGACCTGAAACCGGATTGTCAGAGCGCTCGGTTGCAGAAGTTCTTCAGAGCGCAAGGACTCCCATGGGGATGCTCGAGACCAGACTTTCCTAAAGTGCTCAGCGCACACCTCATATGCTCTGCTTTTTGGAAACTCTGACACACACAGCAGATAGCTCTAGACACTGCTGTCTCATATATGTATGGCTGACTCAGATATATATATGACTGGCTTAACATACTTCCCTTTCTTCTTCCCCTCCCCCCAGAGTTTTGCATGTCTGAAGCTGTTTCAGATAAAAGATACCAAAAATGAAAATTCATTTGGGATGTCTGGGAACTGAAAAGTCAGACTGCGAGAAAACCAGACAGCGTTAGAGACCAAAATCCCTGTCTCCCGCCAGACATCTAAACCCTCTGCCAACTTCAGGTTCCGAGTCTCCATTTGCTCCACGGCAGCAGCGGCCGTGGCCGGGGCTATTTCAGAAGTGTATTCCATCAGCAGTAATGGGTCTTTCCTCATAAGCTGTGTTTTCATAGTAAATCTTCAGTCTTACATTGCATTACAGAGTTCAGCTGCCGCTAATCCTTAAAAACAATTCATTTCCAACTGCAAAGTGCAATAAAGAAAGGATAATCACTATTAATATTAGTTATTGTTATTGATTTCAGCTTTAAAGAATTGATTTTCAGTCCCGGCTGCATTTATGAGTCTATTTGCTGAAGATGCATATACAGGGCCCACCACTATTTTTAGCTCCTTGCCCCAGCTCCCGGCTGCGGACACGACGGGAGCAGGGGCGGACAAAGGGCGGCGGGGAGCTGGTGGGGATGTCCCTGCCGTCCTGATGTGTGTGGGGACATCCCCAGGGCTTTGCCCCTCTCCCACCCGGGGACGCTCGCCTTGCCCGGGGGCTGGCACAGCTCCATCTGCCGAAACTGTGCTCAGCATCCTCCAGATGCGAGCCCCAAGCGCCCCGTGGCAGCCGCCCCGCTGCCCCGCTGCCCATCTTGGCCACCGCTTTCATTCCCTTCCACCGCAGAGCGATGCCGTGGCTCGATGCTCTCACAGAGGAATGGCACTCGCCTCTCTTCCATCCTCCGACCGGCCCAAAGCAATCTGAAATTCCTCTGCTCGCAGGAGAAAAGCGGTGAGCGAGCTCCTTGGGGCAGGGCACGGCTCCCGCTGCGGCCCGGGACGCCGACCCTCCTGCGGGACGGGCACGAGTCCTCAGATCCACTGCAGCTTCCCGCACGCGTGCACATGTACACAGAGGAAAACATAGAGAATAAAAAGGAAAGCACTATTGCTTTCCACCAGCGAGTCCCTACGATACCTGTGAGTCTTCCGAATCCTTCTTGAGCTGTAAATTCAGCTTTAAACTCTGCTAATGAGGATCGCTTTGCCTGGCGTTTTTCTGCCTGATGCCTGCTCCCCACTCCACCCAGAGCCCTCGCAGCAGGGCTTTGCAGCCCCTCTAAAATACAAATAAAATAGCCTTGGCACAGGCGACCCCCCCATGCCGGGGGGGTTCACCCCTCGCAGTCCCGGGAGCCTTGCACCTGCAGCCGTGGAAGGAGTCGTGTCTGGGGGGGCCAAACCCAGGGCCGGGCTGTGCCTCCCCACCTGCAGCACCCACAGCAAGCACCCCAAAACAGCCAGCGTGGGCTGGGGGGGCCACGGGGTGCTGAGGTGGGAAACACATTGCTGGTCGTGGCTGAAAGACAGCCGGGGGGCATGCTGAGAGGAAGAGAGAGAAATATTTCACTTCCCTGTTTTTAAGGCAAAAAGTGGGTGGTTGGTTTTGAATCAATGTTTTGCTTCAAAAGTCACTAAGGTTTTGTTTCAAGGGAATAAATGTTAAGAACCTCAAAAGCAGAAAGAAAGGGTTTGGCTTTTCAATACGGCGAAAATTTTCAGTGGGCTTGAAATGAAAAGATTTTCAACATGTTGCTCTGGGAAGAAATTCTGGAAATTTTATCAATTTCTGTCAACCTGCAGCAAACCCTACTCTTCTTTCCAGTTGTTTGGAAATGACAGCACATAAAAAAAAATCCATACACAGTCAGTTCTCTTGTCTTCGAACTTTAAAAGTCTCCCCCTGAATACTTCGAATATAAACTGGTGAGGAAGTGGGAATGAAACTGGGCTAAAAACTCTTAGCCCAGACTGCAAAATAATTAAATGAGCATTTAACCGAGATCATTATTTTCCACAATTTTTATTTATATGCTAGATTGGATATGATGGTCTTGAATATTGTTCCATGCTATTACTGTGCTATAAATTATTTGAGAAAAGCACAGCAAGGCATCATAATGTAATATACTTTTATAGTGCCATAAAGTAATTATGCACCAGACAACAAAATCCTACAGAAGTGACATATTTTATGCTTAAATTATAATTACATTAAAAGTGTCTCTTCCATTAAATGTTTATAGAGCACACATGATTGCTGTTAGTCGACCTGCGAACAAAGACAATCTCACATACAGAACAGGGAGATGCAGCTAAGAAATATTCCTTGAGTTTTGGCATTTTTAGAATGTTTCTGGCCATCTTTTTTACCTATCAGCAGCCAAGCTCACGATAACATAGCTATTTTGTGGGCTGAGTTCTCCTGCTGTCTGGCTGAGCCCATAGATACAGTCCCACTGAGGAAAACAATGCAATGTACTAGTGTCCCACAAGCTGGGGTGTTGGTTTTTCCTTTGTTTCACCTCTGCTGGAAACGAGGAATGAGTAAATTTCCCAAGGTAACATTTGCACTCCTGCAGCCTCAGCTACATGGAAGCTTCAACTTCTCTTAAGAGTGACTCAAGCCATCTTCTTCCAAAACCAGTTTTCCATTAATCTTGCAATGTTCTGGGGTCTAATTCAGTCCAGAAGAGAGAATAACTACCTCAAATTTGCACTTGGAGCCAACAGTACCTCTTCTGCAGTGGGAAGAGCCCAGAGCCGTGGATAGTTTCCCTCGAAGCTGGATGGGTTGCAGCCCACAAGAAAGGTCTGCATCCCTCCAAAAGGGGTGCGGGGATTTTTCTTAGATGGTGTCTGGTTTGGGTTAAAACTGGCCACAAAGCTTAGGGCAGCCATGCAGGGAAGGGACTGCCCCTATGTTCTGCTGCTAACAAGATGATGGGGTGGTTTCTCCAAGGACGCTGCAGAAGAAGTGAAAAGAGCAATGTGGCAGCGATGGTCCCACGGACATCCTCATGCCAGGACCCTAGTGGGAGCAGAGCCCTGCTCTGCGGTGAGGCTGTGTGGGAGCAAATGCCCACCTCCGGAGGGCATGCCATGTGCAGCGCAGTCATTTCTGGTGGGGGGGGAATGGCTCGAGTCTGCAAGGAAATGGCTCGTGTGGTTTCAGCCCAGCTTTTCCTGGAAAGTGCCCAGCTCCCACCTCCTGACTCTGTGCTCTTCCTGCATGACTCACACATGCACACAGACTCCCGAAGGTGGGCGTTCGCCACCCCTGAAGGAGGCAACTTCTCGGAGGTGTGACAGGGACCGTAACTCGGGCAACACAACGAGGGGCCATGGCTAGAGAGAGGATGGAGAATGGGGCCCCTGGGTCTGCCATGCCCGGCTTGGCTTCCTGCACATTATGGGACCGTTAGAAGTTACTTTGCACTATGTGCCTCAGTTTCCCCATCCAGATGGGAGCTATGCATGAAGGGAAGGCGTACAGGATGAGGCCAGAGAGATTAACACTGTGCAAATACTGCCACACTCAGGAGCGGTGTGAAGATACATGAAGTGCCCTTCCAAAGACATCAACACCTACAAAACCCACATTATAAATGAGGGCAGTTAAAACAAGGTTTCACGAATGCTGCATTTGTCTGTCTCTGTTTCTGTATCTGTCCCCCAGACTATCTGTCTATCTGTCTATCTATTTATCCGTCTATCCATCTATCTACCTTTACATCTCCTGTTTGTGAAATGGCTGCCCTCTTCCACAGCTGACAACTATAGAATAAATCCATGCAAAGATAGTTGGTGTTTTGCTCGAGAAAGGTCATTTAAGCTATTTGTATGACAGAGCCAAAGCCAACTCAATATCCTTCCTGTCCTGACATCCTTTTTCAGGCTGAAGTCCTTCCTGGAAGCACATGGAGAAAAAGAACAGAGCAAACACTAGAGATGTCTGCCTTTACTTCACCCTCCTGTGCCATGCCCTGCAGTGTCTGACCATCCAGAAGTAACGTGTGCTGGACACCACGCTGAAAGAAGAAATGGCTCTTAAATCATAGCTACACATCCCCAGGCTCTGGGTTTATTCAACAAACAACAACGTCTCCTGCAGCACGGGTGCAGCCAACCTGGGTAGCACAGAGCAGCGATGGTTTCAGTCTTGCCTGGCTGCTGTGGTTGCTCTTCAGTCTTTGTCACGGCCAGCCGTGCCGTGCTGTGCTGTGCTGTGACACACACCAGCACAGTCTGGGAGCCCCCGTGCCACCAGCTCCTGTGCGCTTCTCCTGGCTCGAGCTCTCCTGGCGGACTTGTGCTAAGGAGAAGAGCGGTGCTGGCTCTGCTGGGAGAGGTGGGAGGAGAGGGCAGGGGGTAAATTCAGGCCTTGGAGAGCTGAAATATTCCAAACATAAGGCGGATGTGGCACTTCCCAGATTGCATGGAAATCAGAGACACATGCTGCCTCTGGTATGGCAGCACATGTGCACAGTTTATTTGGAGGACCTGTATTGTCTTCTTTTTTCTGTTTAAACCCATTCAGGCTGAAACACTTGCTCCAGCCCTATGTTACACTATAACATGGGGTCTCTTCCCCAAGGACTGAAGGCATGGAAGCTACCTTCAGTTCCTGACCAAAAGGACCCAGCAGTGCCCTTTTGAAATGAGCTCCAGATCCCCACCAGACCTGGAGCTTTCTCTCCCTCTGAACTCTGCCAGGAGCAACACAACATCAGGAAGCCATTCGAGGGACTGTTCTGCATTAGCTACAACCCAGTTATTAGCCTCAGCCTGACAAAGTCTTCCCGCACCCCTTCCCGGGAGGTGAAGATGCTGCCTGCAGCGCTGGGCAGGCTGGAGGTGACTGCACGTCCCCAGCCCCAGGGACAGCCTGGTCAGTGGGCACATGCCGAGGTCCGTGCTGGTTGTACAAGCCCAAGCATGCATAGCCCCAATGGCAGCAGCATCCCTGGAGTGAAATCCAGTCCATGCTCTGCTCTGGGATCCTTGGCTGTGGTCAACACGGTGCTGAGCTGCCTAACGAACCCAACCTGCTGAGCATCAACACACGGGGCTGAGCACTGCGCTTGTCCCACAGCTCAGGGCGGCTGGCCGGACACCTCACCCATCACGCTGCTCTTACTCATCCTCCACATCCTCATGAGTCCTTTCCCACCTGGTTGCAATTGCAGCTCTTGCTGAAGCTTTCTCCTCTGCTCAGCACCCAGCCTGGTGATGGGACAAGCAGTCCAGCAACAACCATGATAGCAGGCTGCAGATGGGGGTCCTGGAGAAGGTCCTCCCTGCCACTCTGCCTTGCATCTTTACTGCTGAATTTTGCATTGGTAAGGCAGGAAAACAATACTGCAGGCAGTGCGTTTCTGCAGGGTTATTAGTCTGCTCAGGTGATTATAGTCACTTAGCCTCCAAGCCTCCAGCATTACAGCAGCTCTTGAGGCATGCAATAATCTGTCAGGAATGCAACATCTGCCATATCACCCTGGACGCATATATTTTTGAGTTGCATCTATCGCACAACCAGAGCAGAAACTATCAGGCCAGCTCTGCACTCGTGTCGCCCAGGAGGGGCTGGGGTGCATTGCTGTCCTCACTCGCAGAGCCATCAGCCAGATGTGACTTGTCCAGTGATGTGCCTGTGCTTAAGCTTTCCTGCTTTCCTTCCTTCCCAGTGTCCCCAGCCTAGCAGAGCTGGCAGCTGGGATGAAAGAGGTGGCTGAAATGCTGGAATGAAACCTGCTGTCTGCTGGCACGCGAGCACTGGGTCTCCAGTGACTGCTTCACCCTGAGCCATCGCTGCCTCAGGGCAGCCCTGTGGCACTGGAGGCTGCTGGGGTGCTGGGCTGCTCAGCGAGGTTTGGTACCCAGCCACTTGTGAGCATCCTCCTCCAGAGCAAGGAGAAGAGCATGAAGCCTCAATCGCCGAGGCAGAAAATGTACCTGGATCCAGCAGAAGATTCCCACCAGGCTCAGAGGGGCAGAGGGACTGGTGTAACTGGCCAGCTGAGCAGGCGATGCTAGGAGGCTGGCACTGGGTGAGTATGGGCAGCCATACACCACCCTAGAGAGGAAGCAAAAGGCTATTTGCAGCCACACGCCAGCCCTGACCTGTTTTTCCCTGCTGAATTCAAGCTGAGGTTTTGCTTCCCATTGAGCCCAGGACTGATAGAAAAGGACCCACTCGGAGCAGCCCCCACTGCATTTTTTGGCTCTGTGATGTCCATGCCCATCCCACAGCTGAAGCCCACAGACAAACCCCAGGAATTTGGGTGCACCTCTTCCCCACACCATGCTGCCGGGGCTTGCCCTGCTGGAGGGTCTGCTTCTGAACCCACTCACAGCACCGCACAGAGGGAAAAACAGCTGAGGAGGGCTGGGGGGGATGGAGAGGGCTGGGGGAGGCATGGAAACCAAAACAGAAACACAGCTCGGAGGGAGGGAGGGGGGATCCTTGTCTTCCATCCCCAGGTGGGGCAAGGCGGGGAGGAGGAATGCTTTGGAGTGCCACCAACAGCAGCCGGAGCCCTGGGGGCTGCCTTCGCCCCCAAGACACAGCCCTGTGCCCTCCCAGCTGCGCAAGCCGGCCCGCACGCCACGAAACCTGGCAGCGGCACAGCCCGCGCTTTCCTCCCACTCGAGACAAACCAGCCTTTATCTCCCAGCTAAGTGGGCAAGAGGTGCCTCTTCCGACGATGGCTGTGCTCGCTGCCATGGGCAGGACATACAATGGCTCTTTGTAACGGCTGTCGAGGAAGCTGCGAGCCCAGGGAAGCACAACAGGTTTGCTCACAGGCTGAGCAAAGACCAAAATCCTCCCAGGAGCAATTATCCAGGGATCTGAGCATAAGAAACCCCGCTGTTCCCCCTGGCCCCTGTAGTTTGGATGTGAGGACAGTCTCACCCGTGGTGGGTAAAAGCGAGAACCACTCAGGGAGTGTTCGTGGGGACCATGCAGGTGGCAGACCTGCTGATTGAACGTCCTGAGACCACAGCTTTCTGTCTTCCCATGGCACCACAAAAAATATTTTTGCAGAGAAAGACTAACATCTGCTTAATTCGGAGCTGGAAAAGATCACACTCCTTTAGACAGCTTGGAAGCATATTGATTTGACTGTCATGGTTCTAGGCTGTCGTGCTGTGTCAAAGCAAGATGTTTTGATAAGGTTGAAGTGATAAAATGTAGAATTTTCCCTTCAGGACACAAATTCCCAGGACTGTGATTTTCATCCCAGCTTAGGAACGATGAAGACTGCCCTGCCTCAGCCTTGCGCTTGGGACAGGGCCATTTTCTTCCCTTTTCCAAGCCCTTGTCCTCAAAACCTTACTTCTGAAACTCTGGATTTCGTCCATGTCAGGGCTCTGCGAGGTTTTTCCTCTGTAAGCGCAGCAATGGACACAGAGCCATCGCTGCAGCGTGGCACTTCTTGCTAACACGCACATCTCGAGTCGCAGGCTGGCTTGCTGGCCCAGGCTGCCTTTGCAGGCCCGTCTGTGCTGGCACGAAGCCGATCACACGCGCTGCTGAGCAGACGGCTGTGTCGAGGAACTGCATGGCCGCACTGCCCACTGCTCCCGCTGTGCGGGAGCCCCCCTGCGTGCGGGAGTAACGGAGCTGGAGGAGATGCACGGCCACATCCGAGGCTCGCTCAGGTTGCTGCCAGGCCCTGAAGCACGGCATCTCTTGATGGAAATCCAAAGTCCTACAAGCTCACAGGTTTTCGGTGCAAAGGAGGACACTATTAAAAGTGGGACTGCTTTTGGCCCAAGAACTGCCACGGAACATCTGGGTTTTGATTCAGGCACTGGCACAACCTTCTGTTAAACTGTAAGCGACGTACAGAAGTCCCGTTGGCTCCCATGAGACCAAAGGACACATCCGAAGCGAAGTGTGGGGTTAAACCAGGCTTTCCAAAGGAGGCTAATTGAGTTAAACATTCAACTCCTGCTGAAACAGGATGTGGGCACCTGCCTGAATCCCTTCCGAAAACAGGATGTGCAGATAACATTGCTTCACCTGGCTGGATGACTTGGTCTGAGACAGTCTTATGCCCAGCTTGGCCCGGTGTCCTTCACAAAATGTCATGTTTTCCATCAAGGGGAGCCATTCAGGAAGTGAGCGACTCCGAGCCTTCACAAATGTGGAAGCCATGTAAACAAGGACGGGTGCCCGACGGCGCCAGGCATTCGGTGTGAGTGGCGTGTCCCTGACAATGATGGAACAGGTCCTGATCCCACAGTGAGATCAGAAGTCCCTCGTGATCCGGGCTGGAGGAGTTTGCAGAGCATTTGAGAACTTGAGCTCTATTCTGTTTAAGCAATCCTCATCTTGAAAATGAGGTTATGGAGAATCCTCTGAAAATCCCTGCGCGTTTCCTTAGCATGGAGGAAATGAGTGAGATCAGCTCCAAGCTCTCGCAGAGAGCATGCCCTGCCAGAAATATTTGTGCTTGGACCAGCAAAGCCAAACTTCCCAGGCTGGACTGGGAGACCAAATGCTTTGTTGTTTGACTCCAAGGGAAAATGTTGCCAGCTGCCAGCATTTAAACCAGCAACGTTGCTTCTGAGCATGAAATCAGCCAGGCAAGACATTGTGATGAGGAGCCAGACTGGGAGAAAAGAGGGCATGGACTCGGTACAGAAATCACGGCGCTGAGAAACCCAGATGCAGCACAGAGCTAGAACATGCCCAAGGGTGAAGCTGGATGATATCAAGTGATTGGGACTGTGCACTTCATATTGCTGCCATCCTTCATCCGTTACTCATCCTCGGAAAGGGGGCAGGAGCTTCTAAAAAGGTGCTCATGCTATCGCTCATGATTGCCTGACCCCACTCCTCATCTGACAGCCTGGAGCAGACTGATCCATGGTTTGACCATGCACCCCATGCTCTGCTCTGGATATTGCACTGGAAAGATGACTTAATCTCACCTAGGCACTGAGGATGAACTCAGGTTGAATTACTTTGAAAGATGACTATTTTTTCCTGGGGTCCATCAGTGTGATTGCTCCCACATCACAAACTTGTCCTCGCTCTGCCTTTTCCCCACTCCCTTCTGCACTTCCAGAGGCAGCAAGATTAAAGCAGATGTTGGCAACCAGCATGATTTTTCTTTCCTGAGCCAGGCAAAAGTGACTTTGATTTTCCATGCTGTTCTTGCAGACTTTCTGAGTGCATGAGTGGATATGGCTAATGGCAAATTTACCTAATGAGTTAGGAACTATAGAGTAGTACGTATATGTGCATATCAAATGCCTGTTTCAAATGAATATCCTATGACTGTTCTTTATAAAAACAAGAATTTGTACACGAAAAACGTTAACATCTGTATGTTTCCTACAAAGAGAAAGTCTGATAGGAGTTGTTTTTTGGAGCATTAGTTTCCCACATGTGAAAATCTGCCCACAAATGTTTTTTGTAAACACGTTGAAAACTTTCTAGCGAAAAGTGACAGAGCGTATTTCCCTGCAGTCAGAAATGTGATTGCATCATATGTAGACATATCCAGGCTAGCTTTAAGCTAATTAGCTCTGGTACCAGTAGCAGCACTGCTTGAGCAAAGCTGTGAGAGATCCAGGCTGCAGTCCCCTGGAAGGCCTGGCTGATGCCACCTTGAACCTTTCCACATACTGCAGGAGAAATTCTTCCCATTCCCCAGGCATTAAAATTTTTGGTTTGAAGAAAGTCAGCTGGGAAAATATTACAAATATCTTTTCAAAAGTGAAAAAAAAATTAAAAATGAAATCTGAAATATTTTCCTAAATAAAAAATATGAGCTTTAAATTAGTTTTATTCTAAGGGATGTGTCAATTTAATATTTTTCTACATTATTTGATGACATATCAGAAATTCTAGTGCATAATAGAAGTGTCATTTCTAACAAACATGTCATAACATAATGGGACATGTCAATCTGTGATAGAATAGGAGGAAGTTTAATACTCATGGCACTGCTGCTTTGAACAAGCTGAAACCTCCTACCTTATTTTTTAGATCAAAAAGCATCCTGCCTGTGTTGCAGCCAAACAGCTTGCCTTTTTGACAAAATGTGTGCAAATGCAGTGATAGCAAATCTCTGAGGGTGAAGTTTCAGAACAGCAGCCCCAGGGTTTGCTCAGCTCTCCCACTCACCCAGGGCGCTGATACGCCCACAAAGAAGTGCCAACATGCAGCCTTTGTACTGGCCGTACGGTGATGCTCTCCCTTGATACGAGCCCACACAGCTGAAACCAGCAGCACCCAGCAGCATTGGTGCAGCCGCAGCAGAATAAGCCTCACACAGGAGGGAGCTGCAGGGGAGTTTGCTGGAAGCTGAAGTTTTGTGCTTTTGTCCCAGGCAATCCCAAGTTCCCACCATAACAGTGACCACCATGGCACTTCTTGAATTTTGATCAGCAAAGTCCAGGCTGAATGCAGCTGGGCTCCTCACTGATTGCCCTCACATCAGACCTTTTGATTGCTTTGGTTACCATGAGTGCAAACCTTCCCAGAGCAGAGAAGTCAAAATCAGATGTACCCAGAACTGAATAGAAAAAGGCCATGAGAAGGTGATGGCAGAGAGAGGGCTGGCAGAGCCCTCGCCTTCCTTGCAAAATTAACAAGGCAAGAGCCTGCAGGCTGGGTCCCAAAATGCCCTGTGATGCTACAAGCTGCACTGGGAGGTTGATGGTGCCAATGGCTGATGACAAGACTCTGAAGATGCTGCTACATGCCCATGTGCAGGGACAGCTGGGAGTTTTGCTGGACCTGGGTATGAAATCCAGTGCAGCAGCACAGCAAGTGCTTTGTTACACAGTTAATACGAATGAAAAACTCCCACTGTCTCAAGCCAATTGTAATTCAATTGTGAAAAATTTGCTCCAGGTGGCAGTTTGGCATCTGCTTTCATTTCATCCCTGCACCAAGTGATTGCAGGCAAGGGTAATGAGTGGCTAATTTTACACACAGTGGGCCATATCCTCAGCTCATATAAATCAGAGGAAGCACCATTAAATGTGAAGCAACTGTCAGCTTACACCAGCACAGAAGCTGAGCCTTGGTGCCTGTCCTTCCAGCCAACTGCTCTTGGTTGCAAAAGCAGCTTAAAGCTGTGAGGTTTGGGCTTCAGCCACTGCATTGGTGCCCAGGGAATGTCTCTGGCCAGAGATCTGTTCCCAGCCCTTCCCTGCAGCCTGTCTACCCTGCGGGGTGCCCAGTCTCCTCTGGGGATATGTTGCAGTGTCGCTGTTTGCATCCGCAGCCCTTTAAACACCCGCTCTCGTGTCCAGGGCAGTGTTATCTTTCTGGCATTCCTGAGTGCTGAGCCCTGGCCTCAGGCAGCCAGAGGAATTTGCTCCCCAAGCACTAATTCCTTCTTTCTCCAGAAGAAGCCCATGGGACAGCTCCTGTTGTGCAATGAGGACGTGCTGGTGTCCTGCCAGTGCTCCTGACCCACACTCTGGGTTCTGCATCCCTCCCTGGTCACCTCCATGTTGGGTCTGGATGATGGGGTCGTGGTGCTCCATCCATGGTAGGGCTGGGACAAGCCAGGGGGCAGCAGCCCCTTCTCCCCACCACCCCATGGGTGCCCAGGTTCACACCAGCTCATCTGGAGGCAGACCCTGCTGAGATGTGTCACACCTTGGTTCCTTGCTCCCGTTTTCCCACCGATTTTGACAACAGAAGGGAACGTTTCTCCACACAGAGTGTAGCTCAGCTGCAGGAGTCCTGGCTGCAGGGCAAAGCTGCAGCAGAGTTTCATCATGGACTGGATTTGAGAGGGGAGTAAGAAATCCCACACGTACAAGAGCAAAGAGTTCAAAAAATAAAAATGTGGGGAAGAGATAGAGGAGGTTCAGAACTAAAACCAGGCTAATTGCTTGGGGTTAGGAGGAGGCTCAACCACATCTGCTTACTGCAGGGCTTTTTGCCACTCCGTCTGCTGCAGTTGCTGCTGGGGGAAGAGAGGCTTTGGGACAAACTGGGCTGTGGGGCTGGTGAATCATCCTGGGCGAGCTCTGAAGCAGCCAGCAAGCTTTTCCAGAGCCTTTGTGTTGACAAGAACATTGTGCTGACAAAACAGCCCATTTTCCCCAGTCTAACCTCCTCCTTATCAACCATTCGTTACAGGAGTGTTGGCTGACACTGGATGGTGGCAGACGCAGATTATTAAGTTGTTGACAGAAAGCTCATCCACTTTGAACAGTTATCATCGCGGGGAGCATCCACCACGCAGGCTGCTCCTGACAGGCTCTCTCATCAGCCAGATGCCATGTGTCGGGGAGCCTCCTCGAGGCGCACGCCCCCATTTTCCCTGTTAATGTATTTCAAGGAGTTTCCCAGCAGTGTCACGGCTGATTAGCCCTGCAGATCAATTTATGAGGGAACGCGGCCACAAGTAGGCATGGGGGTGCTTCTTACCTGGCGCCCAGATGGGCATGTCTCTGCAAGGAAATAGGTATGGGGGTAGGAAGGGGATCAATTTGGGCAAATGCTGTCACAGTGGTTGTTCCAATGGAGAAGGAGAGAAGGGAGGAGGCACAGCGCTCCCTCCCTGTTGCTTTGCCACCCGAGCAGCTCATCCGCTCAGCACAAGGAAGCAGCAAGAATGCCCCAAGCCCGCGATGCAGTGCTTGAAAACTCAAGATTTCACTTTGATGTCTGCCTGAAAGATGAAAAGTCTTAATCAAAGCCAAGAGCATGTAAAACAGCAGACTCTAAAATAATTGGGCACTCCAGCCTCCTTAGGTAAGTGCAAATAGGAGGATCATTGTGGCACAGGCAGTTAAAGTTGTATAAGCTTTAATCTAAGTGGACTCAGACTCTCACCTGTCCTGGGGTCGTGCTGCTTTCTGCTCTTTCTCCTTCAGCTGGATTAAAGTTGCCGTGGGCAGGGCCGCCAGGTTTGGCTGGCACTTTGCTTGCAAGCCTCCAGGAATGGCTGCTTTTATGTAGGGGATTTGTCCACCCGGGGAGTCTGAGTCCTTTGCTTCATTTCTCCTTGTTAAAGGGTTTCAAAAGGCTTCTGCCTGCAAGGCTGAAGAAGACTTTTAAGAGATTTCAAATTGCTGGTGGGAAGGGGACAGGACTGGACACAGGCTTCATAAGAGAATCATCTTCCTGATACTCTCAGGACAAAGGTGGCCAACGTGCCAGGGGACCACGGACAACCACGACATCCAGATGGGCCAGACCAGAGCAAGGGGCTGCAGAAGTCAGGAGGGGAGGAGAGGAGAGGAGAGGAGAGGAGAGGAGNAGGAGAGGAGAGGAGAGGAGAGGAGAGGAGAGGAGAGGAGAGGAAGGGGCTTGCTGCAGGCTGTCTCACTGGGATCCAGTGACATTCGTGCCCCTTGCACTCAGTGCTAGAAGAGGAACGATCGGTGCTGGCCTGGCAGAGGATGGTGAGGGCCACTGGTCACACAACCCAGACGACCAGACAGGGATGCTGGAGCAGAACCCAGACACCCCCATCCCATGTCACAGCTTGTATGGCACATTGTGCCCCAGCACTTACAAACACGCTCCGCACGCAAAGACACACACACACGAGTGAGCACTTCTGGCGCAGGGAGCATCTGCCATTGGAAAGGTGCTTTCTCCCCGATTTGAAAAGCTAATTAGTAATTATAGCGGAAGCAGCACCGCGTCACATAGATTTGCAGGTTCTTCCCTGTCCCACTGAGGCTGCAGCTGTGCAGCAGTGCCGGGGATAGCAAGGCTGGGCGCTGGGCGAGGGGGCGGCAGGACCAGGGTCTGGACGCAAGAGAGGACCGTCTTTAAGAATGGAGAGGACATGAGACAAAATGTTCTTGCTCGATGTTGTAAACAGCCCTAAAGTGTTTTGAAAGACTCTGTCAATATAAATTACTGAGAAACAAGACGCTGGAATTGCAAAAGAGGAACCCAGCTGGAGAAAGGCTGCTCGCAGAGAGCCTCGCTGCCGTCCACCTCCGACACTCAGCAGGGTCCACACCGCGCTCCTCCGCCCTCGTGCATTCTTCTCTATTCTTCCCCCTCTTACATGGAGGAGATGCATCAAGTGCTCTGTGCAAGATAAGTGTATTAAAACATCCTTCAGTCCCAGCCTCGGCAGCCGTGCGTGCAGAGGGAATTTAACAGCAGGGCTCTTCATGTAGCATTTTTCTGCTGCAAAGGTTTCAGGATAATTCCCCGTGCAAGCCCCCGTGTGTGCGGCCACACGAGCACACTGCCAGGGTGCAAGTCTGCAGCGCATCCCGGAGCTGTGCATTCACCATGGGGCAAACATGCACTTCAGCAGTTGCCGGGGCGCAGCTCCTGTGCCACAAAGTCACGCCCCATTTTACCTCCTGTTAATTTTCTGATGTGGCCGTACCTTTGCCCAGGACCGTGGCCAGACCCCTGTGAGAAACCTCCCTGACAGCCAGGGCAGAGCTCGCCTGGCTCAGCTTGGGTAGCAGAAAGCCCAGGCATTAATGCTGGAGAAAAAAAAAAATCAGAGCAACACCATGCTTTTAACTGCAGCCTTCAGGCAGTGCATGAGCTTGCAGAAAGGTTGTGTGCACTCCCCAAGAGCATCGGGACACAGTAATGGGGAGAAGGCCCTTTGCCAGTGTGCTCTCACCCACACAGGCCATGTGTTGGTAAGGACTGGGAGCAGAAGTCCCCTTTATTTCAATTGTGTTACCTCTCTCCCAAAGAGATCAGGTGAAAAACCCTTGCAGGGGGTGTCAGGGTGGTGAGCTCCCAGCCCAACCCCAGCACCAACCCTCTTCTCATCAGGGCTCTGGTAAATCTCAGGTGGATTTTTATTACACTGGTGGGAGTTACAAACTTCAAAACCTTCCTGGATCTGAGCCTAAACTACCAAATCCTGCTGGGTCAAAAACCAAGGCTCCAAAGCCCACTACAGTCCCTCAGAATGTCTCAGTTTGCACCTCTGATATTTTAACTTGGTACCCAATGCGTGAGATGGGTGAAACAAACGAAAAACAAGAACTGCGCCCACAGACCTTCCCTCAATTCCCGATACCACCCATGAATGGCATCAGCTAGGACTCCACACTTTTCCCCTTGCTGTTTAAAGTGCTGTCACCACCACTCTGTCTGTCTGCACGTGGCAATGGTTCAAAGCCGTGGGATTTCCCCCGGCCCTACCGGACCTGGGCCCCGAGTTCGGAGCAAGGCAAGCGTCCCATCGCGTCCCACGGCTGGAGGGGCGGCTTCACCAGCTACACGAATGGGCTGGAGCGGCTTCATCCCCCGCTGAAACACAAACACGGCCGCGATGGCAGTAAGCCAAGCAGAGAGATAATATTTTTCTTAGATATTAGCCCGGTATGAAACCAGAGCAGAAGTATACTCAAAGAAAGTCTTGACGGGTACTAATGAGAGTTTCAGGTGGGCTTTTAAAATTTAACTAGAAAGCTGAGAAAATGATGAATTCTAACAATCCTCCCTGTGATTAAAGGGCCTCAGCGCTCCCCTCCGGCACGGCACCGGTAGGCAGCACATTTCAGGAGGCTTTAGCAGTTATCTCTGCTTCTGCCAACGCTGCGGGAGGCTCCAGGGAGCGAGCCGCAGCATCCCCAACACGCGGGTCCTTCAGCACCATCCGAGGCCGTGAGCAGGGGTCTCCACGGGGCGCAGTGGGCAGGATGCCCCGGCTGGCACCAGCGCTCTGCAGCCCACAGCTGGCTGAAGCTGCAGGGCTTCGGGACACAGCGTGAGTCACTGCGAGGAGAAGACTCAAACCCAGCCCAGGATGCACGCAAGGACTGGGGAGGTCTTCTCCACGTGCATATATTGCTGTCACCATCATCTCCACCTCCTGTGGGTGCTGGAAACACCTCGTCAGGCATCCCAGAGCAGAGCTGGGGCTACAGCCTGACCTGGGGACATGGGGCTGGGGATGGGAGAGGGAGAAGGAGAGAAACTGCTCAGCTTTGCTTGCACCGAGCATCGCTCCCGGCAGCGGCATGGAGGCATCGCTCCGCCGCGAGCCCGCAAGGAGCATTTTGGCTGACGTCTCTCCCTGTCAGCGTTCAGAAATATGAGACGATGGACGGCTCGCAGGAGCAGAACTAACAAGCCAACAAATCAGGCTGCTGCCATCTCCTCCGCCCCTCTCTGTCTGGTTCAATAACAGCCGATGGGGGAGGCTCCGAGAACTGCTGAATGGCTCGATAACCAGGAGCCAAAAACATTCAAAACCACATGTCTAAATTAATTCATCCCAAAGCATCCACAGACAGCAAAGGGGGGTGGGGAAGGAGGAGGTGGAGGAAAAGAAATAGAAGAGGGAGAAACGACTTGGCCTCTTTTCAAGCCCTTTCTAAAAATGCTGAAAGAGTTTGGCAATACTAATAAAAACCCAGTACAGCAGTTGCCCTAATTTCTCCAAGTACCATCCCTGAGACACAGGCGACAGGATGGCTGCGGCATATAAAATAAGGGCGGAAAAGGATGAGGAAAGGGTTTGGATGTCAAAATGACAGTGGCAGGACAGTGGGACTGAGCCAGGGCCACCGAGCTCCATTTCTGGTCCCCCACTGCTCACCCCAAGCCCCCTCCCAGGGTTTCTGCACTTGTGCTGTAGGTTCCCAGAGCTGGCCTCTCTCCACGTGCATGTCCCAGCCCAGCACGCTCAGCCGGTCGCCCCAAGAAGAGCAGAGATGGATTTTAGCGTAATATAAAGGGAGCGGACGATGTAATGCTGTCTGCTGGAATGAAATTCAACAGAGCCTCGAAGAGAGGCATGTGAGCACAAAAGCAAGGCTTTAGTATGCAGAGCGAGGGAGCCCAGCAGCCAGGCAGACTGCTTGCCTCTAATGCAGCGCGGAGAACATTTTTTCTTTGAACAGCATGAAATCCAGACAGGAGAAAAGTTGGAGAGCGTGGCAACTCAGCCTTCGAGACCCCTCCCAAGGAGGTGAGGGCTGAGGAGGCACGGTGAGATTGCTGCAAGGCATGGGCGGTGTGGCCAATGCTTTCAGAAGCGCCGCTCTTTGGGGCTCAATATCTACGACAAAATGTTCGTCGCTGCAGAGCAGCACCAGAGGCATGCTGCATGGTCACATCCAGCTCATCGTGGCCGAAGTGGGGTGCTTTGGGATGTCTTTGAAGTAGACTTCATCAATTGGAAACTCTGGATATCAGGTCCCTTATGAGTTTCAAGCTCAATACCTTATGTTTTGGTTTCCAAAATTAAACATGTTAGAAATGCAGTTTAGATGACTCCATTCCTAGAGCTGTAGTCTCAGATTGCTGGGTGGCTCTCCTAGCTATGGAACAAGGCATTCCTAGGGCAGTGCTAGACCCAGGTACATGCTCGGGGTTGCTCATTTGTAAGGCTAGCACCGATGTACGCAACGCAACATTTAAGGGCTGCAGCCCATCAAACCACCAGAACAACCAAGGTCAAAAGCATTTTTGAGTCATCCCGCCGAGTCTTACAGTGATATATATAAATAATTGTACAGGCTAAAGCTAACGACCGAATGCAAACACTCCCACTGCTGCAGAACTTGGTGACATTCAGCCAAAAGGTCAGTTTTCTCACGATGGTATTTGCATTCTCCATCTACATACATTAAAAGGAAAGCAAAGGAACTGAAAGAGGCAGATGAATGGCCTGGAAATGCTGACAGGTCTCTGGTTTCAATAGGACCTTGCATTTATTTTCCTCCTTTTAACTATTAAGGCTGAGCAACAAAACACCTCCTGGGGTGCTGGGTCTTTTTCAAGTGCCCCTTGGGGTGAGGACAGCACACCCGCATGGGGCCACAAGCCCCAGCAGCGCAGGCTGGGAGATGGAGGCTGCTGTGCAAGACCATGCCCTGCTCCAGCTGGGGCTTGCTTTCCAGGAAGATGCCGGGGGATCTAGTAGGGACCAACAGCAAACAGTAGGATGGCTCTATTACAACTCTAGAAAGGGGGTTTTGGAAGAATAAAACTGTGAAATCGGGCTCTATTAAGTTATGTAGCATTTTTAGGGAGCCCTAATCTCAGTAGTAGTTGAGGGCAATTGAAGTTTGCAGAGGGAAACTCACAGCTTTCGGGCAGGGGGGCACTGAATCCCCATCTGACTCCAGGCCGGCTCCGGGTGGGATGAACAGCGAGCAGGACTTTTCTGTCTTTCAGAGCTGATGTTTGTTATCTGGGGAGTGTGGGGACGGAAGAGGTGTTAGGAAATCTCTCTGACTCATTCTTAAAACTTGCTCAATCAAAATGTCCGTGGTATGCAGCATCTGAGGGATTTCTTCCTCAGAGCCCTCTCCAAGCTGCAGAAGAAGAAATGGCTCCAAAAGTTTAAACCTCCAGCTAATTATAGATGCACTGTCCTATTAGTCTCCAGGCATCAGCTAAACCTTGTTCCTCTGTGATACAGGACATGGGAGACATCTGTACCCGTGAGGATTGGCTTAGTCAGAGCATTTCTGAAGCCCGAGGCATGCTGTACTAAATGGCCGTTCCTAACACAGTTTCTGCTGATGTCTGAGGCATCTCAGACTGCAGAATGCATCTTTTTGATCAGAAAGAAAAAGGCTGCAGTGTACACGAGCCTTGGGAACCATGTCCTCGAGGTCTGATGAAGGGATCAAAGCCAGATAACCCTCCTCCTTGCTCCCCAGATCGGGCTGGCACGCTGGCTTGTCACACTGACTATACACACATTTGAAGTCCCGGCTAGGATTTTAACCACCACAGATGGTTTAGAAGACAGCAAGAAGCCTCCAGAGCAGCCAGACCTGGAATACAGACTGGGCTGTAAGAGAGCTCCTGGGTCCCACCTCTCCTGCTGAAGGTCCCCACATGGCCCCAGAAATGCAAGGTGGCACGGCCAGGGAAGGTTGGGTTGCTTCCCCGAGCTCCCACCTGGACTCTAAGCTGGCCATGCAGGAGGTGGTACAGAGCTCAGGGTGGAAGAGGCTACAGCAGAATTTTTAGGAGAAACACTGGATCCATGCAAATGGCCAGCCCAGACTTTCAGGCAATGGGGCTACCTTAGTGTCTAAACGCTGATGCTTTCAGAGCTTTGGTGCCTGGGGGTCACATCCATTTTAGCAGGGAGATGAAGGGTGACGATTTGGCAGATTACGAGTGGCAAATTCCCGCAAGTCCCCGTTAACACACTGAAGATCTTTTTGTGGATCCAGGTCTGTGTTTGTGTCTGTTTAAAAATCAATAAAATAATACTGGACTTATGGAGGGTGTTGTGACACTCTGAGGATGTGTCTGGAGTGTTTTTAAGTTCCTCCTCTGGAAAGAGCTCTGCAAGTGCAAACTGAAATTGCTTTTAACCTTTTCCTGGGTCATGCACAGACCAGCTTTGGTTTAGCATCCAGCAGATTCAAGCTAAGATCAAGTGTTCCTTCTGCAAGGCAATAAAACATAGTCAAAGGCCATGCTCAGATAGATTTGTCACCACCACCACCCAAAAAAAAAAAAAGAATGAAAGAAGGAAAGAAGGAAAGAAGGAAAGAAGGAAAGAAGGAAAGAAGGAAAGAAGGAAAGAAGGAAAGAAGGAAAGAAGGAAAGAAAGAGTAAAAGCAGAAATCATGAGCATCCTTACTGAATGGCAAAGGGACAGGGAAAGGGGCCAAACTGCAGCCAGACAGAGGCTGAGATGTTACCTCTCCAGAGCATCCGCCCTGCAGCTGCTGACTGCTCGCGCAGTGGGAGATTGCATCAGTGCTGGGGCTGCATTACCTGCAGGGCATGTGGGCTAATTACCAGCCCCACGCTCAGCAAATGGCTCTGCCACAGAGAAGTGTTATTGACTGAATAAGAGTGCAGGAAAATGGCCCGATCTCTGCTAAGGTAACCTCCTTTTTCTAAATGGTTAATCTCCAACATTAGAGCTAGTGTGTTAAAGGAGGTTTAGGACAATTTAATAGCTCATAAAACTTTATGGTCCCAGTTGAAATTGGAGTGATAACTCTGGAGTGTAAAGCTATACTTTGCTAAATGTCTCCCTTAGATTTTTTATTTTATTTTATTATTGGAAACTTAACATCTGCTACAGCAAAATAAAATGGAACAATTTTCGCTGTTGAGAGACATGAGCATTCTGCTTCTCTTCATTCTGTTTATATGTGTATTGCTTAAAACTTTGGCGTCAGTATTATCCTTGATTATTAAGACTTCAATCACTTAAAGGAAGGGAGAGATAAAATAATCCAAAACAGAACCATGTTCAGTTTAACCTGTGAACAGAATAGAAACCAAGAGGATACTAACTTGTAGGCATCAATATTGTCTGGAGTCCTTTCAAATTTCAATTACTGGTGTGGTTCCTTGGCCAAATTTTGTTTGCAACTGTGCTGCATAAAGCAACATGCAAATCATTATGAAAAACGCAACGGAGAGGATCTGGAAGGTGTCTGGTCACTAACAGTCCCTGTCTTGGTACGAGGTGCAGCAGTGCCTCAGTTTCCCCAGATGTCCAATGCTGATAAAGTTACTTGAGTCTCCTCCTGCCGCACAGAGACCTGCAGCTGAGGGGCTCGTACCGGGGTGAAGCATCATTATAGCACTGGGCAGGAACGCCGGCCTTCGTAAGCGCCTAGCTCTTCAGCAGAACTTATTCTTCCTGAGTCCCAGTGTTGTGGGGCTTTCTATAATGCCCAGAGTATTACTTTTTTTTCCTCCAGCAAGTACCTATTTGCTATTCTTCCCGAATTCTTCTCAGCATAAATCTCAGCTCATATTTTCAAGCCACATATTTAAGGGGAAAAATATGTTTCTAAAAGAGCCATACAGGAGCAGAAGCAGTGACTTACGAAGCCGCAACAGCCAGAGCTGAGCAGCGATGCACACAGACACGAAATGTCCGTGTCAGCAAGCCCAGCGCAGGGCCCCCCCGGCCCTTGTGGGCAGCTTGGCAAAGGCTCCTGCCCAGCTCGTCTCTGGTCCCTGGGGACACATTAAACCAGCTTTGGAGTTTATTCAAAGAGCCTACAGGAGGAGCCAGTTTGACTCGGTTAGAGTCCCTGGGCAGGGCGGCTGAGAGCCCGGCGGCCTGGTTTAAGCCTGGCTCTAATTTGGTGTCCCTCCCTCAGCATCACGCAGTGCTTTATCACCTGGAGTCATTGCTCGTTACTGGTGGTCCCAGTGCGGAGCGGCTTGCTTTCGCCCCGCTTCCAGTGGTCCGCCATTCCATTGCTTCGCTGCAATTTTGTGTATTTAATTGCCACTTGGAACATAATGAAACAGGTCTGACACGAGCAGAATGGCGTGTAGAGGCTTGAGAGGGCTCGTTCCTCCCTGGCAAGCCCCAGCCGCGGTACGTCCCGCTGCGGGCCGGACGCTGCGCTCTGTCAGCATGGGAGGAGAGGGCTGGGAGACCCACTTGTCCTAAAGAGTCAGTTCCTCCGCTTCCCCCGGCGTGGTTTCCCAGGCAGATGGTGGCACGCACAGATGTCCCCATTACTTTTAATGCCTCCCTGAATTTCTCCTTGCACAGAAGCGCGTCTTCAGTGCCTTCCAGCTGCTCCGCACGTGCAGGGCAGCTTGGCACTGGTGGTCCGTGATTCAGCAAATACCAGGACAGCAGCTGAAGAGTTAAAGCACCTCTGGTTAAGTTGCCCCCAGGGATCCCTTCCCGAGCTTCAGTCTTGGCCTTTGCTGAAAGCCTTCCTCCTTCCATGAGATGTCATTTAGGCCATTAGGGGATCTTTTGCAGGGAATAATGCCTACCCCTTACATGTGGTCCCTTTAATTAGTAATTAGGATAATGCAATATTGAAAAAGCAAGGCACAAATTTAATTAGTTGTGTTTTATTGGAGTAACTGAGGAGAAGGCCCCCGGACTCCACTGGAGGAAAGAGATCGATACCGAACATCTATTTTCACAGGAAAACAATTGCAGCTGACGGCTGTCTGTGGGGCGCGGTGTGCCGTGATGGAGCGGCCGTCCGCCGCAGCCACTGCTGCCACCAAAGGGGAAGGGGGAAGAGCGGGGCCTGCTAAATAAATGATCGATATCTCCGGAGATTATCTGTGTATTCTCAGATAGCGTTACAGAGCAGCTAATAGGAGCTGACACATAGCTATAGGGAGATGGCTTCCATTGCTCAATTAACTAATTATCTTTTAAGCTGTTCTGACTCAAATGGGAAATAATGGCAGAGGAGCATGGCTTTTGCATCTCTTTCCTTTTTGGCGAGTTGCTCGGTCTGTTTCCCAAGCAAGCCCCCTCCCACGGCTGCTGTCTCAAGTTCCCCGACTTGCCTGGTGTGCGGGGGCACGTGGAGGTGCTGGGCAGCATGGCTGGGCCATGGCACAGCTGTACTATGGCACAGCTGCTCTGTGGCATGGCTGCAGCACAGCACGGTGTGCACACAGTGGAAGCAGCCGCTTGCTTCTGCCACGCTGGTCCCCCACACTCCCTGCCGCTGGGATGGAATAACACATTTATTGGCTCTTCCAGGCATTCTCACGGAGATACTGCAAGAAACGCTTCCTTCTTGGCAGGGCTGATGTGTGCACAAACTTGCCATTATTTACGTGCCTGCTTCTTGCTATGAAAACGTCCCATCTGGGCACACTTAAAGCACTTTATATCAGTGCCAGTGAGCCAGTAAGTGGCGCATCTTTGCATGGCTTATTAAAGCCACCAGCCAGTTTCCAGGCCACCTTTTCCTCCCTCTACCTCTGTTCTATAATTGTTAGCCTTTCCATATTTCATCGAGCACTGAGAGCAGGGCCCTGCTGTGCTGGGGACTGTACAAATACGTGGCGAGATAAAGGGCCCACATGCAGGCACTTGTAGCTCAGATAGGAAGATAACAGCTGGAAGAAAAGAATTATTGTCTTGTTGTACAAGACGGTGCCGGTGGCTTGCTGAGGGCTGCACAGAGTGGCCACCACTCCAAGGTTCCCATGCCAGCACATTGGCCACAGAGGCAGCCACAGAGGCAGCCAGGAGCCACCAGCCCCAGCTGCTGAATTGGGTGAAAAATCCAAGATTCAGCAACGCTCTCCCTGTGCTTTCTCGGAGGTGAGGACCTGACTCAAGCACAGGCTGGCTTGAACAGAGGCCAGGCTTCAGGAGAAGCAGTGGCACAGATAAAACGTGAACTCAGCCCCTTCTGGAACCCCCGGGCGATGATGCCCCGAGGAGGAGGAGGCAGCCCCGAGCCGCGCATGGCAGGAAGGGAACCGCGCTGGGAGCCCGGCCTCGCCGCAGCCCCGCTGCTCCCGATGCTTAATGCTCTCCAGCACGATTTCGTCTACAGAGATCAGTCAGGCTTTGATAAGATCATACCAGGAGGACAGGAGGAAATTGCAGTCTTGCCCAATGCTTGATCTTACGCTGCTGAACTTGCTGTATCTGGGATATTATAGCCCAGCCTTAATAGCATCATATTAAGCTGAGACAATGCAGCCCTGTGACCTTGCAATGCTTGATAGCCATATGTGCTATTTTAATGAAAAATCGGGACTTAAGTAAATGGCCGCCTATCGGCAGAGGGCTGCTAACAGGATCTCGCTCCCGAGCCCAGGCTGGGGGAGGGCAGGGGAAGGGAATTGGGATGTAATGGCCATAATCATCCCTCAGTGACTGACCTTCCGCCTCCTCCAGCGCGGTCCCTGGGGCTCGCGGGGAGCTGGCCCCAGCAGCCTGGAGCCCGGGCGGGCATCTCCCTGGTGGCGGACCCCGGATCCCCTCCGGAGGCGGACAAGTCGCTGCTTCCCCAGCACTCGGGTGCGTTAAGGCCACCGAAACACCTCGCCCGTGCCAGCAGCTGCCAGCGAGCAGGGAGCCGGGGCTGCCTGGCAGGCAGACACCCCTGCAGGCACACGCAGGGTTTTCCTCCCCCAGCAAATTGAAACTGTAAATATTGATAGCCTTTTCTTCCAGGGCTTTTTAATGCCCTCTGATACTTAGAAACTATTAAGTGCACCCATCATTACTAACCTGTGAAGTAAATGCGTTCTAATGGGCAGGCGAGCTATGCTCGCACCAACAAATCATTTCTAATGAATAGCACCTGGCACATTCATCACCGTTAAATGCCAAAGCAAATCCATCTGCGTTAGCCGCTGAAAAGAGCCAGGCAGATCTCACACTCCCCTTCTCTCTGAGGTAGGGGAGGGTTTGGCTTGTAGCATCTACGTGTGGCTGTTTCTAATCTTTCCCCATTCCTGCAGCCAGGATCCTCAAGGCACGCCGCTCAATAGCCGGGCTGCTCCCGCACACAATGGCCAGAGGTCTCTCGGAGCGGCATGAAAGGTTTTAAATAGAAACCAGCGCTTCTCCCTCACACGCACACAATGCTTTCCTGACCCTCTCCTGACCTCACCCTCAAATCTGGGGTTCACAGCCCCAGCCTTGAACCCAGCTCTGTTTTTTCATGTTTGGCCTCTCTATTTCCTGAGGTCAGGCAGCCCACCGCTCCATTAGCATGAAGCAACTCAGGGCTCATTTGCCAAAACTGACATCCTGGGAAAGTCCTGATGAATTTATGAATTAGAGGCTACAGATGCCAGTAAAAGAATTAAGGACTTATTTATTTATTTTTTATTATTTGCAGGAAATCAGCTGGGATGCTGCTGTTTTCTTTTGCTGAAAGGCGCCATCAGCCTTGAAGCTGCAAAGGCTGCGTCAGCAGCAGTTTGCTTTCAGAGAGGAAAAAACACATTTTTAAAGGCTTGTTGTTTTGTTGTTGAGAGGAAGGGCCAAAGGAAGAAAGTTGAGCGAGCGGACGAGCGCGGGAGCCGGCGCGGCACAGCGGCCCGGCGGGGCGAGGTGCTCTCACCTTTCAGCACGTAGCGCGCGCGACACTGCAGAAAGAGGTAAAATTTATATCCCATAAATCACATGTCAAGTGCCTGCAAGGAGAGGTCATTAAACAGATGTATGAAGCAAGAGACAAAGTCCATCCATTTTGGGAGACGCTCCCAGTGTCAGCAGCTCTCCAGAAGCCTCCAGAGGCAGGTACCCAACCAGCACAGAAGAAGCTCCCCAGATAGTCTTATTTATTTCCTCCCCTATTTATCTGATTGCATTTTCTTTATTTAAATAACTTGCCGGGCTTTCCCCTGCCAGAGCTGCCCGATGGGGGAGATGTGGGACGAGACCGGAGGGCAGCACATCAAACAGCTCGGGAGCACAGGCGGATGGAGTGATGGATGGAGGCCAGCCCGCGATTAATAATCAAACCAGGAGCTTTTGCTGGGAGTCATGTGGAAAATGTGGCTTTGGAAACATTTGTCTTGGTCCCACAAACAACAAGTGGTGTTTCTCTCCCTTCCTTTGTTTCTCACCCCCCCTCCCTCCCTCCCTCTCTCCCTCTTTTCACTTTTCTTGCCCAGATCTGCTGATTAAAATCTTTTCCATCCTTTACCTGCTCCAAGTGGCTCCTGTGCTGGTTTGATTTATGTTTTGCTTATCTCAGACTTCAGTGGAAAAATAACGACCAGATAATAAAGAGCACTAAGGAGCTTTTCAAATGACATGGCACCCGCTGCTCGGGCCGGGGCTTTGCAGGAGCCTTGGCGAGGAGCGCTGTGCTGGCCAAGGGCCAGAGCGCAGGAGGATGAAGCAGAGCGGCTCTGCTTGCCCGGCAGCCGTGGTCCAGCGTCACCTCGCTGGGTGAAGCCGGGCATCTCCGGCAGCGCTGAAACAGCTCCTCCATAGGTCGAGTCAGCGCTTCGCTGAGCAAATTGATGGAGGGGTTTTCTGGGGGCTTTATTCAGTGTTGCGGTGGCTGTTGATCCTGCCAGGGAGATGCCCAGGGCACGGCTTTGCTTGAGCAAACTCGCCAGGATGCTCTGCCCCTCCTTGTGTCTCCCCAGCCAAGCCCCGCTCCATCCTTCGGCTGACGTGGGGTGCCTGAGCCCCGCAGCATCCAGATCCCAATGCTCCTGGTGGGCCTACAAGGGCTCCACAGCTGCAGGGCTTCACCCAGAGCAGTAGGGATCAGAGTTTGCCATAGGGCTGGGGACATATAGGTTTCCCTGCATCACTCATAGCTGCCTGCAGGGACAACACATAGTTTCACTATTCCAGATTTCCCCAGCCCCTGCACCAGTGTCATCTGGTTAAAGAATTGCCATTAATTTTAGGGTAGGAAGGACCCATTGTTTACTACACGATCGGGGAAAAGGGAAGGTTTTTGTTGCCAATAAACTATTTTTACTTGTAATGTACATCCAGTATGGCCAGCGAGGTGGCTGCTGTGTGGGAACAGCAGGCTGTTGGCAGCACAGGGACATCGGCCCCCAGCGACACCTCAGCCAGGACAGCGGCCAGTGATGGGTCTGGCTGGGCCAGGCAGGATTTTGGCACCGGTGCAGCCTGGAAATGTTGCACAGAGGTGATGGCTGGGACGGACACAGCACAGGGGCAGGGCTGGGCAGGCACCAGGAAGCGGGGGGGCAGCAGCAGGGACCCCAACACGCTGTGCACCGCTTCTCACACCCCAGCGCTCGTTCGGCCCCGGAGGCAGCGGTAGCCAGCAGCCCCGTCCCTTCCAGTACGCGTTTCCAACAAATCATCCCCCAAAACACGCTGCTCAATTCAACTTAACAGGGAGAAGAGATGCAATCCAGTGCAGGACCCGCAGCGTGAAATTATTGTAGAGGAGGGACAGCAGAGGTCCCTTCTGGCTTTAAATAATCTAAAAAATATATGTCTCCGGATCGCCTCCTGGCTCCTGCCAACGAGTAGCGAGTGCGGGTTTGTCGGGAAGGGGGAGGGATGCCTGCTTATTTACCCCCCTCCTCCGGCAGCAAGCCAGCCATTTACACCTATGGCGGCAGCGGACACCCCTCCGCCGAGCGTGCGTTCCCCGCGCCGTATGCTCTATAAATACGCGTGCATGACAGATTTGGCACCACGTATTCCTGTAGGTGATGTAATCTTTGGGAAGTTACTTAGCAACCATGGAAAATGTTTTGGAGGCTCTAATTTTTCAGTATGGTAAAATCGTATATTTATGCAGTGCAGCTAATCAGCTTGCTGGCAAGTCAGCGACGATGATCTCATTTTCTTCATCATTATTTTATGTGAATTGGGCTTTTAGCACTAAAGAGACCACAAAGATTTAATTCAAAAATGTGATTGCTTTATGTTTCCAGGGTATCATTAACATGGCATCTACGCAAATAACCATGGTAACAAACTGGTAATTAGTACATATATGGCACTTATTATTAATACAGAAACAGGACAAGCTCCAAATCAGCACAGATTACAGTACATTATTACCATAGTAATTACCTGCAGTAACACACACAAATTGAACTAAATGGCCAATTGAACTAGAGTGAATGGCTTTTTATTCCAGTCCCTAAATAATGTGCATTCTTGGCTGAGTAGTTCAAGGTAAATAAAACTGTTTTAAATTTATTGCCAACTTTTTTTTCCTTGGTGGGGAAGGGCTGCAGATGGCAGGAGTCGAGAACTTTTTTTGCTGTGCATACAGTGTAATAATTGTATGGACTAAGCCGTTCCTGACTCCCATAGAAAGACAAAGAGGGTAAAAGTTATTAGTTTCTATTTTACTAGCAGCTTTATTTCTGTAATTTCAGCCATGAAGTAATATTCAATGTATCTGAAAGAGTCAATGCCAAATAATGTAGGGCCCAGTCATTTGTTTTCTGGGCTTTTTTTTTTGAGAGAGAGAGAGAAAAAAATATCTGTATTTGGAGGAGACTAGAAAAGTAGACTTTTTAAAAATGATCACATTTATTAACATAATGGAAAAAGGGGTTCTGACCTAACCCTTTCCCATAGTTTGAGGACTCACTATAAAAGCACTGAACACATGAGCCCAGAGTCAGACCCAACATGCGAGAAGTCAAATGCACCACCTGGAGCTGGCAGTGCCGGAATGAAGCCAACTGCTGAAAAAGGAGAAAAGCCCTTAATAGCTCCTCATTTTCCCCATTTCACAACACTGCTCTCAGGCTCTGATGCCCATCGCAGCCTGGGCAGAGCAGGAGCAGGGGCACCCAGCCTGGACAGGAGCAGAGCATCCCGAGAGCTCTCCACCAGCGGCATGGCAGCGATGCCGGCCCAGCAAAACCAGCACCGTGCTCGCTTGCTGGGCTCTGGCGGGTTTCATCCTCCTTGCTCGGCTGGAAGACGTGCTGCTGCTGGAGATGCAGCCAGTACACCCGGCTCCTGATCCCCCCGTACGAAGCAGGAGCGGTCCTGCTGGCGGGGCGCTGCCAGAGAGGAGCCCTGTCTGCCCCCCACCTGTGCCCTTTAAAGGTGAAAGCCATCTATCCAGCCTAATCTTTACTTTCTAAATGAACATAACATTTATAGAGAGGCTTTCAAAAGAGATCTCTGCCTGACCTCTGGGTCTGCAGTTTTGGCAGAGCCGGGAGCAAGCTCTCGGGCGGTGCCGCAGGAACGCGCAGGGCGTGCTGCACGCACTCCCCAGCAGCAGCTCCTGCAGGTGCATGGCTCAGGACCTCTCTTCTCTTTTTTCCAGCTCTGCCTCCTAAAATGACTCTCTGGGGTTCTTTGTATGATGATGATCTTACCATTCACTTCTTATTTGGAAGGGCTTCCCTACCTCTGACTTTTTTTCTGCCCAGAAACCCACTGAACAAGTTCTTGGAGCACAGAAAGCAGCCCCAGCCCCACCAGATGAGGTGTCTCCCATCCCTGCAAGCGAGAGCAGGATTAAAACTGCATTTATTCACAGCTCTCTCCCCTTCCTTGTCTTTCCTCCAGACAAGCATTAATATTTCCACGTGTTGCTGGGGACTCAGACAACGCTGCCTGGAGCGTGCGCTCATGGTTTGTGGTGGTGATGGGCAGCACACGGGGCTTCATCTGCTGTGTTAGTGCCTCTGTGATAAGCAGACACATGGGCCTGTACAAGAGAAAGAGTGGAAGTCCTTCCCCACCAAAAAACTGCTTTAACTGCCCACCAGCCTTTACTTGTGCTCTTTATCTGTGCACTTCCAGCAGGCACAATGGAGAATCATTGTTCCTTTATCGGGTCCATCTTTCATTGTACTTTACCTTTCTCAATTCATAAGAAAATTATTATTTTAGCAGGCAAGCATTTAATTATGTTTCACTGTATTTGCTTTGGCTCTCACAGCATGGAAAATCTACTCCTTTTAACAGCTATCCATTTAGTGTGGGTTCCGATAAAGCCAAATTGCCTGTAACTCAGCTTTATGCAATCCCATCTGTGTTCTCCATACAGCTCTTTTTCTCCATCCAAATCCCAAACCCACCTAACATTGTTCCAGTGCTCTTGGCCTGCCCTGCCATGCCAAAGCCTACGTAACCCCCCCAGGCATGCAGCAGAAGCAGCAGCACTTATCAGCACTGCAACAAGCCGCCTGCCCGCTCCCCTGGCACCCCCGCCTGACTCACAACCTTGCCACTTCAAATTAACACCCATTAGGGCTTATTTCCATAACGCTCTTCCTACGCACCCACAGCAGAGCATCACCTGAGTTCAAAACAGGGTTTAAGCCTTGTTTTGATGCCGAGTTTATCCCAGTTTTGGCTCTTGGGTGTTTTCGCTCAGGGGAGCCAAAAGCATCATGTACCCCATGTGCACCCTGTGTGCAGGACCAGGCAGCCAGCCCCTTGCGCCATCACCGAGCCGGTGCTTTAATGCCCATCAACCTGGCACACAACATCCCGCTTTACCTTAAAAAACCCTAAAGGACAGAGCAGGGCTTTATTTTCTCTTTTCCCCTCTCTTCTTGTTACTGTTTTGTTTTGCAGCAGTTGCTGCTGTTGCCATGCTATCGCCTTTTGTTGCTATGGATTAATATTGTTTTTTACTTATTTTTATGTATGTCCTGGGAACATGATTGCTTAATTTGCCCTCCAGGGCTGTAGGCCTGACAGGCATTTCCACATCGTCCCAGTGCTCACCTTATCTTAATCCAGTTCTGGGCTGCTTACAGGGTAAATACCTGCATAAATGCTCACTGGTGGCCGGGACCCGTATTTGCCCCAGTGAGCGCAGGGGACAGACTGTTCCTACAGCCTGTGCTGTGCCCGCTCTGCTGTAATGGGGCTGGTTCCCACCTCACCCAGAATAACAGCTCAGAAGCTGCCAGTGCAGTGGTCTACCAAGCCTGGGCAGAGGGGTGGGCTCCAGCTGTCTTGCCTGGACCCCAGATCCTGAAGGGGACACATCTGAGGGCTTCATAAAATACATTCCTTTATGTTATTATAATGGACAGCACTCAGCATTGCTGCTCTAAGGTCCCCGGGCATCCCCATGGTGTTACTTGCTACCAGCCAGTCTAAGAGGAGGACTTGCAAAAGAAAACCACCGTAAATTTGTGGTTCCATCATGTTGTACAAACGTGAAGCCACCAAGGGGGCACAGGAGGGATCTGTTCCAAGTCTGGCTCCACTGCACGCCCCTTGTGGGACAGTCTGCTTTATTATTTTAAGACAGGCCTTTAATTGCTCTGTGTCTCCATCCTCCCCACACAAAATGGGGAAAACAATCCATCCTTTTGTCCCATTACTGAAATCTTTGGGGAAGTGACTTTGTCCTACCATAATTTTTGCATTTGGGCTCACCACAGTGGCCACTATACCCTAATGCACTAATAAATATGGATGCAGGGATTGGTGTCTTCCTTTCTGTAATTAATCTTGTCTCCATCCTACTAGGTCATCTAATGAGCAATTCTCAGACAAATATCCCCCCGGAGTCCTGAGCCGGCGGTTCCTTGGTTGCACACATCAAAGGGGAGCTGGTGACATCATGGAGATCACAGAAAACATCAAGTCTGGCTGGACGGGGGAGAAAAAATAGCTTCTTGCAGATCCACAGCTGGTGGGTCTTTTAATTACGCAAGGGCCAAGGAACATTCCAACCATAACATCCTGCAGCCTCTCCGCCACCAGACAACACGTCTTTTATTAGCGTAGGAATGTATCTTTAATAAACTGGAGGTCTTCAGCTTGTCAGAGGGACTGGATCCCTCTGTGGCAGGACGCTCTTTGCACGCCCTGCAAGCCACAGGAAGACTTTGCACTGCCCATGCTGCTGCAGGCAGGGGCTCACGCCCTGCAGAGCTGAGCACCAAGGATGCGGTGCCTTGCAGCAGCAGCGGGAGAAGCGCAGCCCTGGCAGGGTTCGTACCGTGCTCATGGTGAGCACAGAGCCCGCAGTGCTGGCTGCCTCGTGGTCCTCGGCTGCTCGATGTGGCTGGAAGCATCTGCAGGAGCAGCAGCCCAGCGGCATGGGTGTTTGCCACAGCCTGGAGAAATCACTCGCTGTGGGGTTTGGGGAAAGAAATTGAAAGAACAGGTCAGAAAGTCCTGCCACGGTGCTGTGGCCATGCAGTTTCCAGGTCATGCCTGCTTGCCCATCAGACTCAAGCTCTCTCCAAACCCTTCAAAGGCTTTTTCCTTTGAGCCCCAAGCCTGGGCTGACTGGCGCAGTGGAACTCCCACCCAGCAGGCAACCTCAGCCTCAGGGGACAGCACAGGGGGCACCCAGGTCCCCCCCCCGGCATGCTCAAACCCGTGGCTCAAGCCTGGCATTGCAGCATCACCCAGCACATCCATCACGGGGACACGCAACCCCATGGACCGCCTGGAGCTCAGCCACAGAGCGGGTTTGACCGGGTGCCTTTTGAGCACCCTCTGAGGCCAGGGCAGCTTTCCCTGTCCCCTTGCTGAGCCTTGGTCCAAGCTGTGTGACAGGTTTGCTGCTGGCCAACCCAGGATTTCAGCACCACCGTGGGCATCTCACAGCATCTCTTCCCTGCAGTCTTGCCCAAATCCATCCATGCCCTCCAAGCAGAGGGGCTGGCAGCACGCCACCCTCTCTGCTGCTTTAGTAAGAGCTTGAAGTGAAGTTAAAGTCAGCATGGCAAAGGAGGGAGTCCATTTTGCAGCCTTAATTATCCCTCCCATCATTAGTGCATGCCCCTGTGTTTGCACAGACTGGGCTTGGGGATGTTTCCCATGAAAATAAATTTGTTTTCTCTGATTCCAAAGCCATTATTGCCATCCTCCTCACCAGAGTGTGTGTATACACCTATGCATAAAAGCATGATCCCACATAATTCAGCAGGTTTGGGGGTTTATTCATGGTTTTTCTTCTCCCTGCTTAAAGCAGCGCCAGAGGATATGTGATGCTGAGCAGTTGCTCCACCAAGTAACAAATCTCCCGTATTGTTCCCTCTCCTTTATTTATCCTGAGCGCACGGTAGCAAGGCAGTCTGAAAAAGTGTGATGTTTTCAGAGGCATGCAGCCCTGAAAATGGATGTTTGCTTTAATCAATCTCGGAGGAGCCCGTGGGGGCCGGGAGAGGTGCGGCACTGGAGATTTGTTCTATTGATTAACCGAGCGCCGAGATGGGAGGCATCAAACACTCTGAGTGGATAAAAGCCTGGTAGGTGAATAGGGCTATTGTCGGGTTTGGTTTGCAGGTTATTGGGTTTGGGGGATTTTATTTTTCTTTTCCTACCTGCAGGGCTGAGAGAAAGCAGAATAACTTTTCTAATATTCCTCCCCTCTTCCCCTTTTAAACTTCCCTGGGAAAGGCACCACGCCATAGAGACCCCCTCCCTGCATGCCAGCCAAAAGTGAGATTTCACATTATTGCATCTGACAGCTCTCATTCCTCAGGCGCTTTCTCTTCCCTTCCTCAGAGGAGGGAAAAAAATATCAAAGGTTTCAAAATGTGAGCACCTTCTGAGACTGCAAAACGCAGCGCCTTATCGGGAGGGCTGCTCTGAACGGGGAGCGGGAGGGGAGGGCGATGGGGAGCCAGCGCCGCTTGAGAAGAGTTACAGTGATCTGACATTGCATTTGCCTTGGGCCTTTGGAAAATGTTTGCAGTTTTCAATTAATCTCATTAGTGTGGAAGTAGATGGAGGGGCGGG
This sequence comes from Anseranas semipalmata, assembly GCA_013399115.1. Classification (NCBI taxonomy): domain Eukaryota; kingdom Metazoa; phylum Chordata; class Aves; order Anseriformes; family Anseranatidae; genus Anseranas; species Anseranas semipalmata. The sequence goes on from VXAA01005480.1 coordinate 681,722, forward strand.
GAGGCAGGGAGGAGAGGCGGGAAATAAAAATAATTTCATGGGGAATTCTCTTTAATGACTTTTTAAAAACATGTAATTGAAATCGGTGCTTCTGGAGGATGCTTTAATAGCATCGAGGCTGGCTGCGGGGAAGCGGCAAGGGATGCTGATGGAAGCTGGTGCGGGGCTCTGCCGGGACACAGCGGAGCTGGGGCAGGGGGCACAGGGACAGCACCGGAGAGGGTCCCCACAGCCAGGTCTCAGGTGCTGCAAAGCCCAGGGAGAGCCCGGCTTGCCATCATGGAGAGAGAATTCAATTTCCTTTTGCTGCTCTCCCGAGCTTGAATTTGCAAGCCTGGAAATAGGCTGCCGTTCCTGCAGCTCACCATTTGCTTGCTCACCAACAAGCAAAGGAGATGCCTTGGTGCCAGACCCCAGTGGTGCAGGCAGCCGCCATCTCCCCACTGCGGTGACACTGGGATGGGTTACAGGGTGGTCTGGGTGAGGACAGGGCATGGTCTGGACAAGCTCCAGCCCCCACATCCCTGCAGAGACAGCAGGAGGAGGGACGGAGCCTGCCCATGCTCACATTATCAAGCCCCAGCACGGCACCTGCCTGCCTGATGGGGAGGAGAGCCCAGAGCATCTCCGGGGCATGGGACACATCGAGGATCCATCAAATTCACTGAATCCCAATGAACTGCACATTCACCAGACAGGGAAAACTGTTCAGCCAGAGGCAGCACTTGCCTGGGTTTCGAGGCAGTATTAACACAGCGTGTGGGTGCTTGCCAAGCATCCATCCGCACCCATGTGTTTTGCTTTCTGCTGCTCCCTGCCCTGCCGCTCGGTACTTCTGCACCAGCATTTCGCCTTTCCCCAGGGTGTTCCCTCGTGCCCTGGTACCAAAACACTCCCTGCTCCTGGGGCTTATCCTGACCACTGCCCGCCCCATCTGCCTGCCAAGTGTCATCAGTTTTCCTGCACTTTGTCCCATACTGTGCCAGATGTTAAAAGCTGCCCAAACCGCATGGGTCTCTGCAGAGTGCTCCCAGCTGTGCCGGGCATTCAAGCAAGCCTGCACTAGCTGCACATCCATGGAAGAGCCCATGGCAGAGACCCACGGCAGCCCCCACCAGTCCTCGTGCACCCCAACCTGCCCTGTGAACCCTGACGTGCCCCATGCATCCCATCTGCCCCATGTACCCTGATCTGCTCTGTGCCCCCCAAGCCCCACCACCACTGCACAGCAGCCCCTTCCCCACCACCTCGTCGGCAGAGCTGTGCCCTCCACTCCAGCCTCCAGGCTGAGCACTTAATTGATCGGATTATCCCTTATTTACTAATTAGCAGCCTTGTACTCAGACGGCAGGAGCGGGGGCCAGCAGTGCTTTCCCTTTATACCTAAGCAGTTGGTGTTTGCCGGCTGCAGAGGCTCCGTGAGCAATTTTCTGTGATTCATTTCTGCCATGTAAAACTGATACTTGGCACCGTGCTCTCCTGGGAACAAAGCGACGCAGATGCATCGCCCGTGGCTGCCGGGAAGAGGCGATGCCAGGCTCTGCCCACCTTTTAACTTGCCTTATTTTTCCTTCTTCTGCACCATGGCTTGGTTTTCTGTGTTTAACGAGTTCTGTAATTACTGTCAGAGATAAGGTCTGCTGCTCCATGTATGGGTCTAATAGAGAAGACATTACCCAAGAGGAGGAACATGACTCCAACACCCCGAAGACCTGGCTTTTGTCCCCAGAAAGTTACCAACTGCAAGGACACAGCTTCTTGCCTGGGGGACTTGGGGAAAAAAAACTCACTGGGCTCTGTAGTGTCCCCCCTTTCCTCCCTCTCACGGGTCCCACCTGCCGTGATATTCCTGCCACCACTGCCCTTCGCTGAGGGGCAGCAAAGAGCAGGCTGTGACAGAAATATCCATGCTCTGCAGCAGAACCTGTGAGGTCGGCAGGACTGGCCCAAGGGTGTAAGATGCTAAAACAACAGAGTAAAAGGAAAAGCTTTAAGGGTGTGTTGCCAGGCTGGATAAATTAGATAACTGGGCAGGAAGGACACTTGAATCCACTGGCGATCCATTAGCAGGCTCTGCAAGGAAATGTGAATCTAGCTTCTGAGCCAAAGAGCACACCTTTTGACTTATTAGCAGCCAAAACCCTGTGTGCATTATTTAGAGGTGTCCCAGGGGCATGTACAAACGAACGCCTTTTGCTACCAGAAGCCAACTACAAAAAAAGGAAAGTCTGCCATAGGAGAATGTCCCGAAACACGCAGCCGTGGGTGCTCTGTGCAGGAGGGGCAGGGTGCTGGGGCTGCAGGATGCGCGCGGTGCCCGCACGAGCGGCTGCGGCTGCTCCATCGCTGCGGCCGGGCGCGGCTCCCAGCTGGGCACAGCGGGGCAGGTCCTCCCGCCTGCGCTCTCTCCGTCTTTGTCTGCTGCCAATGGATCGATTGTGTCCAGAGAGCTCTGGTTTGCCTATGTAGGTCAGGCAGACATCGCTGGCTCCACGGCTGCCGTGAGGTTATTAAAATGAACAAGGGTCCCCCCTTCTCTCTCCATCTAACCCCCCTGATGCCCACCCCTTGGCAGAGGGCAGCCTTGGCTCTCTTCCTAGAGGAGCAGAGCACTACTTAGAGGCTTTGGGCTCGTTCGAACACAGCCAGCACGTTTGCAGCTCTTGGGCCAGCACAGACATTTTGCCCTGCGCATCACCCTGAGCACTGCTCTCCCTGTTTGTCTTTGCAAGAGGAGAGCTCTGTGCCGGGAGGGGAATGGGCAACATGACCCAATTCACGGTTTTCCGTCAATACAGCTGGCATGGCTCCCTCTCGGCTTTGTGATCTGGAAAGGGACGAACCAGCTCCCAGAGGAGGGGGATTTCTCTGCACTGCAGCATCCCCCGACAGGCTGGCCAGCCCCAGGGGAGGAGGGAGAAGATTTCCCAGACAGGGCTGCTCCCCTGCTTGTCCCTGCATGGGAGGGGAGCAGATAAGAGAGTGACTTCCTAACCCTCAGCCTTGGGAGCCTCTGGTTTTGGCCACCCAGCTTTGATTCCCTCCAGAAACCTTTATCACTCAAGAAGGAAACCCAAATCCTCGGGAAACTTGGACTCCTCCAGGGCTTGCAAGCATGGCAAAAGGGGGAGAGAGAAAGCAGAGAAGAAACTGTCTCACATAGAAGATATTCAGTAGTTTAGAGCAAACTTTGCACTAGCTGATGTCTTGACCTTGTGTTCTCTCCTAGGAACAAACAAGAGAAGAGTGAGGATCACATTATTTTGCCTGAAATTTGGAGTGGATCAACCCCTTTCTGTCCCTAGCTCCTGAAATGAGTGGCTATAAACAACATGTATTTCCAGAGAATGAATTAAACAGCGAGCCTGAGTACTGACTGTATTTTAAGAGATGTTTATTTGTCCTCACTGCTGCTCAATAAAGAGTTGCACAAGGGCTTATTAAATTTTAACCCCACATTGTTCCTGGGTAAACACCGCCCTTCACCCAGCACGCCGAGTGCTTGCAGCCCAGACAAGCAGCTGTTCGCAGGAGCCCCCACTGTGCGGGTTCCCAGCACCACGGTCCCGAGCCATCAGCACCGTGCATGGCCCCGTGCTGCTCCTGCCCGGGCTTGGACGGCTGCTGGAGGGTTTTCTTTGGGCGCTGGGGGAGGCTGCTGCCCAACTGTGGTTTCTTTCTGTGCATGTCACTGCAGCAGCCGGCTCATTCCTGCTTTCCTACAGACCTACAAAGGTTTTCTGCACCTTTCTGCCAAAAAATTGCTTTGTAAGAAGGTGGGGAAGACCTTGGTTTGCAGAAGGGTAGCCAAGCCAGTAATGTACGTCTGGGTTCCTATACTCCTTATTTCATAGCATGGAAAGGGAAAGGGTGAGAAACTGTGACCGCCGGCCAAGGAGCTTGCTGCAGCTCCCCACCGTGCCAAGCCACAGGGACAGCCCCGTCCCGAGGTCCTCCTGCCCCAGCTCCCACCTCCAGCACCACAAGGAGCCAGCGCTGAGGTGGGCACGTGTGCCGTGCTCTGTCCCTCGTCTGCCCATTCTGCAGGCAGCAACGGAGAGCCTGAAGCATCGAGAGCTCCCTGCTCCCACATCGGCACTCTGGCACGCCCAGGAGCTGCCTGCTGCACCGGTGGTGAAAGCCACCAGCAACCGAGCAAGAAGCGCAGCCTGGAGCACTGTATTGCTGGGGAAGAAATATAGTTTTGCTGTTTGCAAGGGAAAAGCTGAGTAACAAGCACAAAAAGCAAACCCCAGCACCTCAGTGTGAAATCCAGGCCAGCCCTGCCTGCCTTACCGAGGGGCCCCAAGAAGTCACCGCCTCCGTGGGGTGACTCACCTCACCTTTTTGGGGTGCTTTTGGGGTGCATCCCCTGCCTGGGGGGGAAGCAGCCACAGGACTCGAGATGCTGAGCACAGTTCTCCAAAAAGAAGGATCTGTGCCTTGCAGAAACATTTCTGAACTCGTGTTTGTTCCCTCTCCTGGGTCTGGGCAGAATGTCAAAGCCTGCTCTGAGCTGGAAATATTTTAAGACTAGCACTCACTGGAGACTGAAACAATGGCAATTCTTTAGCTACTGAGGCTTTTATAAAAGGGCTTTTGACACAGAGGCTGCTTAGGGGTTTTTTTGTTGTTGGTTTTTCTCCCGGAAAGCACTGTGCTAGTGCCCATGTCCATGTGTCTGCTTGTGCGCACACTTCTGCATGTGCAAAGCCATCTCTTGGCTTTCAGCTGGGCCCTTCGTGTGAAAGCCCTCGAGGATGCCCGCAGCACTGCTCGAATGCAGCCAGTGCCGGCGAGGAGGGAGGAGGCACCGACCACACGGGATGCCATGCAGCGATGCAGGAAGAAGACATTTTAGAGTAAATGTCAGCTTTTGCGTTTCTGGGTTTGGGGCTTTTTTTAAACACGTGGGTGGGACTTTTAATGCCCACATGAAGCTGAGATGGTTTCAGTCTCCAGGGCTTATCCAGAAGATTCACACAAACACTATGGAAAGTGTCTCTTTGCTTAGGAGGATGAAATTTGACACTGCGGAGATTTTAACCCAGTATTCCAGCAAGGAGCCTCGGTGGTTAGTGTGTCATATCTGATAAAGGCTAATCAGCCCTCCTCCAGGCACCATTCAATTCTTATTTTCATCTGCCTCCCATGCACGTTGTGTTCTCTGTGATGCGGACTTGCATGTGGGCAAACCAGTGCAAATTCTCTTCAACTCTGGTCTTCCCTGGACACGAGGCAGGGAAAAACGTAAAGAAGAGCACAACGGACCCACGACCAGCACCCTCACATGCAGCCCAGCTCCCGGCCCTGGCTGCAGCACCGCCTGGGAACCAGCCGTGCGCACGGCCGGTCTGCACGGGCACGGGGACGGGACCCCGAGGAGCGCTTTCCTGGCCAGCTGCCTGCCCTGAGCCCGGCTCCCCCTCGCCTCCGCGCCTGCCCTTCCTGCGAGGTGTCCAAAGCCTCCTCAACAATTATCCGAGTTGCTGTTTGTTCAGGCGATGTGGATTTAGCTCTCCAGCCTCACGTGTAGTGTGTGTATAGGGAAAGATAGATTGCCGCTACTTTCCAGTATAAATCACATTCCTTACAACACTCCAAAGTAGCATTTTCAACCTCAGGGTGCTAATAGGATCCAGCAGGAGAAAGAAATGTCAGCTAAGTAGCAGGCGCTGTTTGGAGAGTGCAATGGAGCTGATCCACAGCCCTGGGGCAAAAGGAGCAATCCCAGGGCAAAGGTTAAAGAGTTCAGGAGCACTTCAGCCTACTTAATTGCAACAGGCCTCTTACACAGCGCAAGATGGATGACTCGGGCCAGGCAAGGGGGGCAGAGCGGGGCCAGCAGCATCACTGCTGGAGGCGGGCGGGCGGCAGGGGACCACAGTGGAGGGGACAGCGGCAGCTCCTTGCCCCCAGCCTCTGCTGGCCAGCAAGGTGGCCTGTGCCACACCGGGACCCCCAGCCACCGGCTCCGTCCCCTCCTCCAGGAGCTCATCCCCAGCCCCAGCCAATAAATGGGAATTTATATCGGAGCTGGCTGAAGCCACCGAGGTTTGGTTGCAAGAGCTCAGCACAGCACCCATCCGGGCAGATAAATAACCAGTAGCGAGAATAACTCCAGCTGCCAAGGAAATGTTTCTTGCTCCCCCCAAATTGTAAGGAATATTTTAAGGGGGAAGAGAGGCAATTGGTTATTTTTGCTGTTCTTGTCATTTTCACAGGATTTGTTTTCCAATTCCTTCTTTTTTTTTTTTTAATCTTCAGAATCTGAAAATGTCTTGTAGCAGCCCCAAGGTGATTCTGCTGGGAAGGTGCCTCAGATAATATTTTTAGTAGGGTTTAGACTTGTTTTCTGACACGCATCTGAAAAATGTCATCAAAAGCCGATGTTCTGCATGGAAAATGTCTTTTGATTTTTTTTTTATTTTATCTAAAGAAAAAAAAGTTTAGAATAAAAATATTTCATTCAGCTCTCACCAGCGAGCTTTATGCTGTTTCCCTGGTGATAAAAGCACAAGGCTGGAGCTTGAGACACATGCATTTAATTCCCAGCTCTACCACAAACCCCCACGATGACCTTGAACAAGCCACTTAGGCTCAGCCCTGTATGCGATGAGATCTTTGTCAAAGCTCCCGTTTGGGCTCTCTGGTTGGGATAACGTCTGAAGAGCTTTCCTTTCGCACGGACACCCTGCTCCCCATCCACCACCCACCCGTCCCACAGGAGGTGCTACCCCGGGGCCCCAGCTCGCCCTTGGTGGAAGTGGATGCCCCATCCCTGCATCCCTGCATCCCTGGCTTCGGGCTGGACGTGGCCCTGGGCTGCTTCTGCTCTCTGCAGCCTTGCCCCGAGCCTTGCAGCGGGACGCCCGCGGAGGGAAGAGCTCTGCCGTGCAGAAGCGGGGGCAGCCTGGGGCTGCTGGTTGCGAACCAAAGCAGCCGGGGGCGGCGGGGCTGCCCCGGCTCCCCCCTGCCCGGGGCCGGGCTGGGGCCGCGCTGGCGGCTCCCGGGCCGCGGGTGCCCT